>OU343161.1:157198746-157391469 GCA_910595825.1 Philhelius pedissequus
ATAAAAAAATATGTGTGTTATTAAATTAGTACAGTCCACTTTTAAGTATACAAATATTTTATTTTGCGTACTTTTTATTTGAGTTGATTTATTTTTCTTAGAAATTTTACAAAGTATAATAGTTTTTGATATACATTTGGATGCATGGCTTAAGCCGTCTGCCAGTTGACATTTTAAAAGTTTAAGTTAAGTGACAATAAGTGTGAAATATGTTTTACTTAGAAGCTTTCATCTATTATTTGCTTTCTATAATTTAGAGCAATCTTTACAAATTTAAACACGGATTCCCAGTCAGATCCGTTAGGAACACCATTCATCTCTTCTGCTCTAAGTGTATTCTTACCAAAAACGCTCCTTCGGGTTTCTACAAGCATTGGGCATTTACAAAGAAAGTGGAAGACGTTCTCTCTTTCCCTTTGGTTACATAGGCCGCAGATTCCTGAGATCTTCTCTATGTGGGACAAAGTTAAGCGCCAACAGCTCTGCTCTTGTTTTTAAAACGAGTGACAAGAGGGCAGTTGGGTGCTCATCCTTAAAATAGCTATTAGCTAGCAGGTTGTAGTCTAGTCTTGCGTAAATAGGCCCATTTGTTGATTGTCTCGCTTTTGCGATATACTCCTCCCTTTTTTAACATCAAATGCTCTAATGAGGTCGTAACTGATGGCCTTCGCTGTTGTTTCGAAGATTTGAAACTTGGATTTGAAGTGGATATATCTGTTCTGCTTAGCTTTCTTTCATGTTGCATTGAGTGCTTTTTTTATTTTGCGAGTTTCTCAAACATGTGGCTTCTTAGATTGAGATTCCTTGAACTGTTAACACCGTGATAGTTGTAGTTACTCACAATTCCGATTCGTTGCTCCTCAAACGTCCATCCCTCATTACGACAATTAGGACCACCACGATTGCGAAATATCATGACTGTCGACTTGCTAAGGTTTACCCGAAGCCTCCAAATATTGCAGTAATCAGCCATTCTGTTAATCATTATTGGAGGGCTTAAATTACATCCTTGTCTCAGACCGATTTCCACTTCGTATGGCTCGGAAAATGGTTTTTAAGCGAAATCTCAGAGCAAGTAGAATCGTATAGTGCTTCTAGAATCCTTCCAAATTTGTTTGAGATACCTTTATTGTAAAGCTTAAGCAAAAGAGCTCTCCTGTCTATGGTATCAAATGCCGATTTAAAATCTATGAATAAGGAGTACAGTTTCTTTTTTCTTTCATAAAAATCTCGGCAATGGTTATGAGTGAGTAAATTTGGTCTATTGTAGAAAAGTTTCTGCGGAAGCCGGCTTGAAATTCGCTCAATAGATTATTAGCCTGTAACCAGTTATCTACCCTTTTATAGAGAAGCTTAGTTAGTATTTTCATTCAGGAGTTCAGAAGCGAAATTCCTTTATAATTTTCGGGTGCTGTGCGATCGCCTTTTTTGAAAATTGGAGTAACGATAGATAATTAGGTACGCAGCCATGATCATATGCATAGCTTAGCGCAAATGTAAAATGTTCGATGAATGAAGCTGGGCTAAATTTGTAAAATTCCATAGCTATTCCATTCGAGCCAGGTGCTTTATTCATCTTAAGTTCTTTCAGAACAGTATTTACTTCGGAAGTGGTAAATGGGATGTCTAGGACTACGTTTTAGGCGTAATTATTAAAGGTACTTATCACTATTGGATCAACAGATTAAAATTATTTTTTGTATGCAAATCCTCCCTAACATTGTAAATAACAATGCAATATATATTTAAATTGTCAAAAAATGATTTTTCGATTAAAATAAATACATAATTTTTTATGACAAATCGATTTTTAAAAAACCAGTCACTAAATTTTTTTTTCATTAGTGTATTATTTTACAAAAAAAAATAAAAATACATAATACATTTTGGGTACAAAATTATTATTTTCTGACTTTGAGTTAGGTACATATAGAAATTTAATAAATTTTAAGCTGAGAGCAATCCCTGAATTGCAACTTTTTTTCGAAATTTTATTTCCTACATTTCAAAGAAAAAACATCAATATTGCAGAAAAGTTTCCCAACATCCGAAAAAAAATACCTTCAACCTTCATTAACTATCCGTTTTGATTATTTAATTTTTACCAGCCACACGAAAAGAATTCTCAAAACAAAATTTGATTAGGAAATAAAATGTTCAATTATTGGAAAATCTCAACCAACGAACAAAATGTACCTACGCACTATGTACATAAAGAATAAAGAAATACATATATGTAGGTATTCAAGAAAAAGCATCTCTATTGACAACATAAATACTCACTTGCTTCATAATTGCAACTAAAAAATATCTACCTACCTACTTATAAAAAAAAAAAATCCGATGTTCTTTTTTGTTGCCGTTTGATTGGATGGACCGTGCGTAACTCTATACCTCGCTCTGAGAGGAAATAAAAAAAGATACAAGTTATAGTAATTGGAAATTCCAAATTGCTGACTTTGATAATAAAGAGAATAATATTCTTTCACTAATACATTCAAATGCATTTACATGAATTCTGGGTTTGTTAAAAAGGGAACCCAGCCTTAACTTCAAGAAACAAATAGTAAGAATAAAATAAATAATACGAAATTCATATGAAAATAACATTTTCGTTTTGGTAAGCTAAAATAAAATATTTATTCATGTGAAATGTATGGAATGATGCAGTAAAAATAATTTTTTAGTTTAAAAGAAGCAACTTAGTATACACGTTACAAATTCTCATATTTTAAGCTTTGCATACAGAGTAAATTCTAAAATAAAATCAACACTTCTTCAATACAAAATTTGAGAAAGGTATTCTAAGACTATGTTTTAAATACTTTTATTTCTTCCAAATATTTACAATATATAGATATATTTATATAAAGTAGATACAAATATTCATAAGATTAAAACATTTTAATTCTTTTAAATTTATACCAAAATTAAAAAAAGGTGATTAAGAAAATAACAAAAGTAATATTATTTAAACCCAAATAATATTAATGTCAAATTAAAAATTAAACTAAAATACAAAACTAAAAACTAAACAGTGTTTTAGTTAAAAAAAAAACTTTAAATACTGCAATGGAAAATGTACGGAATAAGATGTGAAACAAAATTTAAATGAAAAATGTAAATGTAAAAATGCTTTGTAATTATTTATGTATTGTCCTTAATGAATGTCATGATTTAAATGTTGCTTAAACTAGGTCTTTATTAAGATATACGAAGTCCAATGGGCTTATGATAAATGACGAATTGAAATGCGAATTTTGTCATGCTGTCGAACCGGCAATACTTTCTATTTTCTTTAGCTTGTATGGTTATAGAAATATATTGTATCAACGCTGTGTTTTTGAACATACGACAGCTAAATAAACAAAATTACAATTCCTATTCTTGCATATATTTTGTTATACTTTATGGTTTAGCCTGAAATCAATTGTTAATCAGTCTGAGAGATATAGTTTCTAAATTTAATATTGTATGCATGTTATTTATGATTTCTTACTAAGTACTTTTAATAGTGATAATTGTTTTGTTAAAGGAAAAAGTTAAATACAATGTTGTATTTATTAAGATATTTCCAATAAATATTTAATTATTTCAAAATGAAATCAATCGCAATCACAATCGGTGGTTTTGACATGTTTTTTTTGTTGCTTTTTTAAAATTATTTTCTTATGTTTTAGATATTTTAGTTTCAACTTAATTTTGTATACTTAATTTAAGAAGTGTGTGAGTGTGTTGTAATATTATTATTACTTTTAATTTATTCGGATTCTCTAAATCCGCCAAAATCACCCGCGTCTTTATATTAATTGTAATTTGTTATTTTACTCGATTAATTATTTTACAAAATTTATACCTAAAATACTTAAGTTTTCTTTTAAGAGAAAATACTTCAAATTCAGGCAAGTAAAACAAAAATTAAAAACGTGAATTATTTGCAAATAAACTACATTTTAAGCAACATGTTTTGAAGCAGTTTACTACACCTAAACATACATTCCCATACCGTACATTGATCCCCAATCAACACCTTGGAAGCTTGACATATCTACATTGGCCAAAGTGTAAGTTTGATAAGGATTTCCGGTAGCAGCCGCTGCCACCGCTGCTGCTGCTGCATGAGCATTTATGGGATTTGATGCAACAAGAGCAGCTTGTTGCGCAGCGGCAACATGTGCTGCTGAACTCGCTGCATGGACAGTAGAACTAGCCGCCACTGCCGCATGACTCGCTTGATTAGCAGCTGTGTGGTGGCTGGCTGCATTCTGGTGCTGCTGATGGTGATGGCGTTGTTGGTGTTGGTGGGCAGCTGCAACTGCAGCTGCAGCGCCAGCTGGAATCGGATATGGCGCGTATCTAAATAAGTAAAAATAAATAATTTAGATTATTGATTTATAAATAAAAAATTGTAATTTTTGTGGTTAAAATTTAATTATATTGACTTATTTTTCTTGAAATGATGAAAAGTTGTTTGTTTGGGGCTCTAATAAATAATAAGGCGCAGGTGAGAAAAAAATCGTCTGGTAAAAACAATATCTTAAACATACAATATTATGTTAGACCTTCTGTAAAGCCAAAGATCAATTATTCAATTTAATTTATAAAAAGATGTATATGTAGTGCTGTGGTTCGCACTAACAAAAAAAAAGTCAGCATCAACTTCGTTTTATACTGTTTATTGTTTAATAATTTGTCTTCGTAAAAAATGATAAAAATTTTTAATTTTAAACGAAAACTAACTAATTGAGTCGAATGTTGAAGATGGTCTGATCTATTTGTAACTGTGTTGCCGCGAACGGTTATTTCGATTCCTCTTTGCTACGTGTCGCAGTGTGTATTTGGTGTGTGTGTGTCACCACATACCTCCCCTTCTTAAAAAACGAAATAAAAAAAAAATTGGAAAGAAGAAAAGAATTAGAAATTTTAATGAAAATTGAAAGCTATGTCGGCAGATTGAATCGGACTGTTTTTTGGCTCCTGGTTGCGGTGGTTGATGGGGCTTCTGTTTCGTTGCGCTCCTCTTCACCGTAAAGCATGAATGCTGGTTTAAGCCTGTCGATTGAGATCGGTGTGCTTCTTCCTCTGACGAGAACCACGAAGTATTTTTCATGTTTTTCGAGCACTTTATATGACCCATCATATGGTGTAGCAAAAGAGTGACGTATATGGTCGTGGCGGACGAAGACATGTGAGGTGTTTCGGAGGTTTTTAAATACAAATGTTGAGCGCTGTCCATGACGTGACATTTCTTGTGGGGCTAGGTTCTTAAAATGCGTTTGCAAGATTTGCACTAAGGCTGGAGCTGATGTGTTTCCAATCGATGGACGCAGAAATTTTCCTGGTAAACGAATCGGCTCACCGAGGACAAGTGCAGCAGGTGTTGCTTGCAGATCCTCTTTGAAAGCCGCCCGGAGTCCGAGAAGTACAATAGGTAAAGGTAGAGTCCATGTATCGCCATTACATAGTAGTGCTGCTTTAAATTGCCGATGAAATCGCTCTACCAGTCCATTTGATTGCGGATGGTATGGCGTTGTTCTCAGATGTTTGCAGCCAAGAAGTTGAGTTAGGCATTGGAACAAGTCTGATTCGAACTGTCTCCCTAAGTCCGAAGTAATCCGCAGTGGAACGCCAAATCGTGCAATCCAGGATATGAGCAGAGCTTCTGCTACAGTTTCTGCGGTTCCATTTGATAAGGGGACGGCTTCAGGGAAGCGTTTGAATCGGTCGATGACTGTAAGACATTGATTAAAACCTCTGGATGGTACGAGGGTGACGAGGTCAATATGTATATGCTCAAAGCGTTTTGTAGGCGGTTCAAAACTGGTAATTGGTGAAACTGTGTGTCGTGTTGTTTTGTTCGCTTGGCACGGTATGCAGCACTTGACCCATTTTGAGCAATCTTTGTTCATCGAAGGCCAGAAAAAACGCTCCGTGATAAGTTTCTTTAAGGCGCGTTGACCAGGATGTGCTAAAGAATGCAAGGAATTGAATATTCTTTTTCGCAGATGAAGAGGCACATAAGGTCGTGTTCTGCCGGTAGAGATATCGCTGTAGATTTCAGCTTCAGATTCATCGAATTTTATACGGCAAAGTTGAATGCTGGACGATGGGCTATTGAGGATGTATTGAAGTTCGGTGTCGTTAGTTTGCGCTTGGGCTATCTCGCTTGATGATACTGCTGGTTCGATGGCATCGACGCGCGACAGCGTGTCTGCAACTGTATTCTCTGCGCCGGAGACATGCCTGATGTCGGTGCTAAACTGCCCGATGTAGTCCAACCTTCTAAATTGCCATGGTGAAGCTCGCTCTGGCCGTTGCTTAAATGTATGAACAAGTGGCTTGTGGTCACTGTAAATGGCAACATGTCTGCCTTCGAAAATGTGTCTGAAATGACGTATAGCTTCGTAGACGGCGTTGAGCTCCCGATCGTAGGTCGAGCGTTTCTGTGTTGAAGGCGACAGTTTCTGGCTAAAAAAAGCTAAGGGTTGCCAAAGATCATGACGTCGCTGCTGGAGTACTGCTCCGATGGCCTGCTCTGATGCGTCTGTAAAAATCGACCACTCTGCGTTGACGTCTGGGTGGGCGAGTAGAGCAACCGACGCCAGGGCGTTCTTGCTGTCCGTGAATGATTTTTCCAACGCTGGCGTCCAGTTGATCGGGTGGGAGTTTTTGATGCCTGCACCTTTGAGTTGGTCGTTGAGTGGTCCGAGGATCTCAGCTGCGTCCTTGACAAACTTTCTATAGAAATTGACGGTGCCAATAAACGCGCGAAGTTTCTTTACGTTTAGGGGCTTAGGGAATTCTAAGATGGCTTGCACTTTCTCTGAGAGTGAGAAAATCCCTTTAGCCGACACGAGATGTCCCAAAAACTTCACCTCACCTTTTCCGAAGACTGATTTGGCTACGTTTATCACAAGTCCAGCATCCTGTAGTCGTTGAAATACAGCTCGGAGATGCTCAAGATGTTCATGTTTGCTTCTTGATGCTATGAGCAGGTCATCGGTGTATGGGAAAACAAAGTGAAGGTCCCTCGTCACCTCATCGATGAACCTTTGAAACGTTTGCGCAGCGTTGCGCAGGCCAAATGTCATAAATGGAAATTCAAACAGGCCAAATGGCGTGATGATGGCCGTTTTTTCGATGTCCGATGGGGCAACGGGAATTTGGTTGAATGTCCGAACCAGGTCAATGGCAGAAAATACTTCTTTCCCTTGCAAGTCTGCCGTGAAATCCTGAAGGCATCGGATGGGGTACGCATCTGGAATTGTTCGATTGTTCAGAGGCCTGTAATCGCCGCAGGGGCGCCATTCTCCAGACTTCTTTTTGGCAAGGTGAAGAGGTAAGGACCAGGAGCTGTCAGAACGACGTGCGGTACCAAGTTCAATCATTTTGACGAATTCAGATTTCGCGATCTTAAGACGATCTGGGGCAAGTCGACGTGCCTTGCTAGAGATTGGAGGTCCGTTTTTTGTTTTTATGTGATGAACGGTGTAGTATTGGTCTTTCCTTTTGGCTGCCGCTGGTTGTGTGATGGCAGAAAATGAATTGAGAAGTGATGCATATGGCTGACCGATGCATGCTTGGATTGTGGCAATAGATGGAAGCTGGATGTTTGAAAATACGCCTTGCATTGGCATTCCTGTGTGTTTGTCGATGATTCGTTGTTGTTTTACATCCACGAGCAATCCGTAATGGCCTAAAAAGTCGGCCCCATAATAGCACGGCTGACATCAGCAACAATAAACTGCCATGTGAATTGCTTTTTAGCCCAAAGTCGAGGTCGAATTTTATCGTGCCGTAGGTGTTAATCAGCGAGCCGTTGGCAGCGAATAGCTGGTAGGTTGACAGCGGACGCAGTGCTTGTGTTTTTTGGAGCGGGTAGATTGACACTTCCGATCCCGTATCAATTAGAAACTGTTGTTGAGAATTTCTATCGATGAGGAAGAGGCGGCGGTGTAGGGTATGAGGATCGTGTACCGCCATTAGTGATCCTCGGTTTTTCTGAAATTGACAACCGGGGCGACAATTGCGTGCCTCGGTACCATATTTATTGTGGAACCAACAGATGTTTGATTGTTTAGGTACTTGCCTGGATTTGGATTTATTTCTGGTACTGTGTTGCTGCTGGTTCTTTGTTCGTCCGCGTTCTGAAAATGATGCAGATAGTGCTGCAACTTCAGCGGTTAGAACGGAAATTTGTCGATGAAGATCATCTGCTACAGCTACCGTTGCTGGCGCAAAAACCTCGTGCAGTTTATCGGCAATATCACTCAAGTCTGTGACATTCAAAGATTTTTGGGCGACTAAGCAAGCTTGCGTTTGTGATGGAAGATGTGAAAGCCAACGTGCTTTTAACACCTCCTCGTCGATGTCGGGTACCAAACTTTTCAAGTGTCGCAGGTGCTGGGACGGTCTGCGATCTCCCAGATTCTCTTTATCCAAAAGCTGAAAGATCTTTGCTTCTCTGGATTTTGAGAAACGGGAAATCAGTGTACATCTCAAAGTTTGGTACGGGGTGTCTTCTGGTGGATTAATTATTATATCTTCCACCTCTGCAGCGGAGCGCGTGTCTATGAGTGGTATAGTGCGGTAGAATTTATCACGTTGTTCGATAATGCCACAGTTAGTAAATTGCGCCTCCAGCTTGGCAAACCATAGCGCTGGTCTTTCGGGACTGAAAGGAGGAGCTCTAATGTCAAACGGTAGGCGGCGAGTGGCCAAATCGATGTTGCCACGTGTGTTAGTCTGATTACCCCTTCCATGTGGCGTGATATTTTCGTGAGCAGTCGTTGAATCAGGCATAGAAATAAACGACTTGCTCAAGCACGTAAAACCCACTTTTTTAATTGAAAAATTGAAAAAACGTTGGGTCACCAATGTAGTGCTGTGGTTCGCACTAACAAAAAAAAGTCAGCATCAACTTCGTTTTATACTGTTTATTGTTTAATAATTTGTCTTTGTAAAAAATGATAAAAATTTTATTTTTTAAACTGAGAGATGTTGCTGGCTGAAGGAGAAAACGAAGACTAACTAATTGAGTCGAATGTTGAAGATGGTCTGATCTATTTGTAACTGTGTCGCCGCGAACGGTTATTTCGATTCCTCTTTGCTACGTGTCGCAGTGTGTATTTGGTGTGTGTGTGTCACCACATATACATATACTAATAAATAAAATAAATCGAAATAACATGTAGGGTATGAAATAAATTATTAGTTTTCTGTTTCTTTATAATAGGTTTAGTGTTGAGCATTATTAAATAATTATCGCAGGAGTTGGGTAGCAATTTTATAGAGAAATACCAAATATAATTACAAATTCATTTCAAACCCCTGATATTTAAATATAACTGACAAAATGATTTTCATTGATAGTCTAAATTTAGGTTTTCGGGAAAGTCGCGCGGAGCTTCAGCCGCCATTTTGAACTAAATGAACATTTTAATTTGGCTAATAACTTCGTAATTTCTGATTTCTGACAAAAATATTCTGGTTTCTATTTTGGCAGTGCAAGGTAGTTATTCTAAGGTTCTAAGAAACATTAGTAATTTTAGTGCTGTTTTGCGCCTTATTGTTAAAAAGAGTGAAAAATAAGTTGTATTTTGAACAATAATAAATAAATGTAGGTAAACAATTCTTTCACTTTTCATATTTTGTATCGTTGTTTTCGACTGGGACAGATAAATAAGTCTCACACGTATTTATGGATGGGACATCTATATGTATATTCCATTAGTCTACCAACAGGTACCAACTTATTTTGTTGGTGTACAAATAAGTTATTCTGACTAAAAAGGCGAGGACTTTAGTGAGAGTGACAGACTCTATGAACCTTCTGACGATGATACTACATATATCCATTTTGAACAGGAGGATGATACGTCATCGGAAACTAGTGAGCACACTTAAACTCTTATCAAGAATCTGTTAGTCCCCTTTCACACAGGAAACCAGTTGCTGGAGATTTTTTTAACGTTTTCCATTAATTGTTGTGTAGTTTTCACACGACGATACTGTCACCAGGAAACTGAGGAGGAAACTGGGAAGATTTTATTGGGCTAATTGGAATGCAAACAAAACGTCAAAAAAATCATTTCAATAGTTGACCGGCAGATTTTTTTCATTACCCTTACTTCATGCCCTTCTCGCCTACAAACTCCCATTTGCCGGCAACTCAGTTTTGTTGTGCTAAAGAGACGATGGAAAATTGTGTCCGTATTCTGTTCAATTAGATTTTAGATTTTAGAGATTTTTTATTTTGGCATTTAAAAAAATATATTGACATACAAAATTACAAAAATCTTTAAAGCATGGCTTTGCCGTCTGCCTGATTGACAATTCATTTTTTAAGATAAATAATAAAGATTTAATATTGATAATTAAATAAAACATTAATTAAAAATCACCATTAAGTATTTTGTTTCTATAAGATAGAGCAATTTTGCAGAATTTAAACAATTTGCTAACATCCATTTCCTTCAATAGCCCTATAACTTCTTCTTCTGTTAGTATAGTGCATCCAAAAATATTTCTTCTAAATTCTCTCAAAATTGGACACCGCCCAGGAAATGTAAAACATCTTCCCTTTCTTCCCAATTGCACAGACTGCATATAATTGGTAGGTCTTCCCTGTGTGGTATATAGTTCAGGTTCAGTAGTTCTCCTGGCAAGCGAAACATCATAGCTATTTCCTCTACCTTGTGTTCATCTCTGAAGTAGTTATCGATATAAAAAAACTTATTTGGTTAAGGATTATGTTGATAAAAATTTCATTTCATGTAAATATTGTTGTTCGCAAAATATGTTGGCTGATTTGTTAACAAAACCTCTTGCTGCTTCTCGTCTTAAATATTTACGGAACAAATGTGGATTGGTAGACAAATAAGGCAAAGTGTTAAGATATTTATTTGTATATCAATTTATGTACTTTGTATATAAAAACTTGTTTATAATTTAATCAAGTATTCTGAACTTTGTTGGTTTTGAGAATTTTCTAAATTTATTTTGTTTTTTAATAAAGCTGTTCCATAACAAGCACTTAATAAATAATTTGTATTCTTTTCTAGAGAAATCTTTTAATTCAAGAAGGAATCAACATAAGTTACAGCCTAAATCCATCGATCAGGCATGTCTGGATTTATTACTAGAAAAAGCAATCAATGCCTGCGGTACACCTGCCAGGGTAATACGAGAAGGCGTTGCACTCGATGCGGTTCCGAAAAAAAGAGAAGCGAACAAAAACTGAATGCAATGGGTCCAAAGATTGTTTTTCCAACTATTACAAATAAATGTCAAAATATAAATATTTGTTTGCTCATAAACATAAAAATTTCCACTTTGAAGCCTGTTTTTGTTTTTCCTCATAAATGATACAACTTACCTAACACCCCCAACAAAAACCATTTTTTTTCTAAGAAAAACCTTGTTTTAAGCTAAGGGTACACGATTGGAAGATCTACCACTATTGGCAGAGTCTTCACCAACAACAAAATTCTTCCAATTTTCTATCAACCATGTAAACATCCAATTTTATCCGTAAAAATTGACAGAAACAAAATTGGCAGTCTATCGTCTGCCAATTTTCTATCAAAAGTTGGCAGACTTCTTCCAATCGTATGAACTCGTCTACACACCCAATTTTTCTTATAATTGGACTAATTGGATTATCTGCCAATTAAAAATTGGATGATGTTCTTGCCAACAACATCATCCAATTTTTAATTGGCAGATAATTTTTTTTTTAAATTAGGGGAGCAAACAACAAAATTAATTTTATAGCTTTCGAAAAAAATTGAAAGTGTTTTTTAAAAGAACGAAAATGGATTCGGAAAGAAATAAAAAGCTGCTAGTTACCGTCGTCGGTCAATATAACGAAGAATTAGTTTTATAAAAAGAAGGTCGAAAATGATTGGATAGTCTCTTCATATTTTTTTCACGTTTTTTATACTTTCTAATATTTTATAAATGTTTTTTTTTTGTACGAATAGCTACTTTCACAAATACTTCACTTATAAAATAAAGTTTAATATTCTCTATCATCGGTCAAGAAAATTGCCTATCATTGTCTTTTTCCAATTTTGAATTGGAAGGCAAGAAATTGTCGGCAATTGGCAGCCGATTTTCTTCCAATAAACTGTCTAATTATTGGTTAAATCAACCAACCGTATAAGCAGACAATTTGTACTTGATAGAAAATTGGCAATTGTCAGCTTATTGGTTGCAATTGGAAGACTTGACAGTTCGGCCAATATTGGAAGATCCTCCAATCGTGTACACTTAGCTTTTATTTGGGACTTAGCTTTAATTTGGGACTTTTAAAACAATTAATGAATGAAAGGATTAACCTTCCTTTTATTTTTTTTAATATCTAGCATATACGGAATGGAACTTCAGCCCGTAATCGATATTCCCGTTATAATCAACGGACCACACCTTCGACATGACGCCACAGCATTAGTGTATTTCTTTTAACATTGCCTATTCGCCTAAGAATACCAAAAGGAATTTCTTATCTTAAAATCAAGATCAATTTCATAGAGAAAAATGTATTCACTTTCAAAACCTCCGAGATGTCGCTTCTCATTGAAAAGTAAATGGAAAGTGTTATAATATATGTATGTACCTATATGTATTTGAAAAAATAAAAAAATGAGCTTTCGCGCTATTAACAAAAAAAAAAAAAACAAAAAGACAACTTGGAGTAGCTTTTTGTATACTTGTATATTATATGTATTTATATATTAATTTAAGGTATTTATTTTTAAGTAATCGGCGACACAACGCCACAAGCAACTGACATAACCCTCTGTTATGAGCTGGAGTAAGATAAACATAGTTTATATATTTATATACATATTTATATGAGGTTATTTTACACACAATGGCAAAACGCCAGAAGCAACCGCATATATAACACTCTGTAATGAGCAGGAGTGAGAAAACAGAAGAAGGCCATAAGTTACAGTCGCTTTTACATTACATTACATTTTATACTTTTATACTACTCCGCAAATAAATCTACGAAGTAGAGACACTTAAGTACTGGCAACTAGACCATTGGCTTGAACTTTTACATACATTAATACAACAGAGCGAGACAGTGATAGGAAGAACACACAACAGAAGAAACACATGTCAACAGCACGTGGTTGGTTTCCGACGGTCCCCCATCGAAGTACTAACCACGCCCAACAATGCTTTATAATGTTGTTAAACAACGAAATAGAAAAATTACAAGACAATGTAGTCTTTCCAAGATTAGGAATTCTAGGGAGAAATATCTTAACAGAAGGAGAAACTAAACGATTTAACATAACCATTAATAAATTAAACTACATTGAGAGTAGTCTATTAACTAGAAAAAACCAATTAGTGTTTGTTTTAAAAATACCAGTATTTACAAATAAATGTGAAAACATTATAATTTTACCTATACCAAACGATCGAGGATTTGAATTGAAATATCAAAATATAACTATATAATTTGTAACGAAACATTATATGAAAATAGTGAAATAAAATATGTAAAACATTTAAAGTAGAGTCCAATATGTATCCAAAACCTATACAAAACAAAACATGAAAATTGTAAGATAAGATCAAATAAAGATCAAGAATTAATAGAATTAGAAGACTAACTTATTTTAACGAGAAACTTATTAAACACAAGTTTAAATGAAGATTGTAATAATATTGAATATAAAATTGTTAAAAATAACCTTATATATTTTTAAAGATTGTAACATTAAAATAAATGCAACCATATGTAATAAAGCATTACAAATTTCACCACTTAACGCCCCCCGCATCCCCTGAGCTGCGATAATGAACAAACGAACCGAATGGCGGTAATATATTACAAAACACTATTGTAACCCTTTTGCCCCTTTTGCTGACACCCCCCGCATTCGCAGCTGATATTCCCATAACTACTTACCAGCACCGTAGTATACCAGCCTAAACAAATAAAACATCATCCGACATACATATCTACCATACCTACCATTTCCATACAGGATGCCCCTCCCCGCCTACGTTACTGCAATAATAGAAATACCTACCCGATCGACAACAAGCTCCTATAGCATATCCACTCCTTGCATCATCATCAACGACTGATAAGCACAGAGTGCTTGTCAACGAACAATCTATAGCCACCACACAAAACACACAACGTGGTGAATAACGAATATGCATGTCTATTAAATGGTGAAATCTCCACCTATGATAGCATCGTGACGACGAACCAGGGACCTCGATGGTGAATTCTAAGTACGTTAGTAATAAATAGAACACCCCCGGCCACCTTCGTATTACCACGATGCAAATAAGACATTAACCTTGGAATGTTAATAGGAGAATTTAAAGGAGAATTTCTTTGCCGCATCACCCGCTAAACCATCAACCGTAGATAGCCGGTGAAAACCGTTGAGTGTCGTCGCAAGACGTTGATAGCCAGTGAAAACCGTAGATAGCCGGTGAAAACCGTAGATAGCCGGTGAAAACCGTTGAGAGCCGTGGTAAGACGTTGATAGCCGGTGAAAACCGTAGATAGCGAGTGAAAACCGTTGAATGCCGCCGTAAGACGTTGATAGCCGGTGAAAACCGTAGATAGCCGGTGAAAACCGTTGAGAGCCGTCGTAAGACGCTGATAGCCGGTGAAAAACCGTTGAGAGCCGTCGTAAGGCGTTGATAGCCGGTGAAAACCGTTGAGTACCGTCGGAAGACGTTCATAGCCGGTGAAAACTATAGATAGCCCGTGAAAACCGTTGAGAGCCGTCGTAGGACGTTGATAGCCGGTGAAAACCGTAGATAGCCGGTGAAAACCGTTGAGAGCCGTCACAAGACGTTGATAGCCGGTGAAAACCGTTGATAGCCGGTGGAAACCGTTGAGTGCCGTCGCAAGACGTTGATAGCTGGTGAAAAACGTAGATAGCCGCAGCAAGACGTGGACTCAGGACGTGTCAGTCGTAACAATATAAGGCGAACAAGGACGACTTTACCCATACGAAAGGAACCTACTCAGCCTACCACCGTATTACCGAAGCCGATACCTGGATCAGCATTAGCAGGGAATTACTTCAGCCTAAGCGAAGAACTCTAAGATACCAGAACCTTCAAAACATCGCTTCCGTATATTGTAAAAGAAATGTATTTTTGTTATATATATATATATAATTAATATTAGGAATTTACAAATAAAAATCATACTAAAGTAGTTATACGAATAAGGAACCCTTAAACTAAAGCTTTTTGTACTTACTTTAGTTAGAACTCTGGAAGCCGACGAGCGAAACCTAAGCCTTCGACAACAAAGTACATCACACATATTTAAAAATCGCAAAGAAACTTTTGAACAAAATATTATAATTCAATTATATAACACATTAAACTTAAAAAAATATGCATATAAATCAAATTGAAAATTTGCGCAAATATTTCATTTTATATAATTTTTCGGGATTCCGATTTCGGGATTTTGGGTTTTCGGGATTCTAGGTTTTCGGGATTTTGGGTTCTCGGGATTCTGTGTTTTCGGGATTCTGGATTTTCGGATTTTATTTGTTTAGTAGTACGTGCAATTGGTATTTTTTCAATTGCTTTTATTTTATTTGGATTATTTTATACCATTTGTTGTTATAACATGACCTTAGCACTGTTTCTTTGCTAACAAATTTGCGCTTATCTATTTGTAGTTTTAAATTATGTTTTTTTAGTTTCTGAAATACTTTATTAATTGAACAAATATGTTCCTCTAATGATGTACTAAATATGAGAATGTCATCTAAATAGACCACACATATTTTTCCTACGAGTCCTTCTAATAAGTGATTAATCATTCTCTGAAAAGTAGCGGGGGCATTTTTTAAACCATATAGCATTCGCTTAAATTCGTAATGTCCATTTGTGGTTAAAAAGCAGTTTTATGCCTCTTCAGGATTCACCAATATCTAATGAAAGCCCTTTGCTAAAGCTAATGTGGTAAAATATTAGGCTCTCACCAATTTACTAAATATATCATTAATATTTGGTTTAGGAAACTTATTTTCAACGGTTAATTCGTTAAGCGTTCTATAGTCAATGACAATACGCCGTTTCTTAAGTCCTGAACTGTCTATTTTTTTTATTACAACCGAAATATGAGCATTATATAGGCTGTTGCTTTCTTTTATTATACCTTGATCTAGCTTGTTTGTCTACTTCATCTTTATGTACTTCTGGATATATATATACTCGTGTATATATATGTAGGTTTATTATCTTTCGTTTCAATTTTATGGGTTACCTTATTAACATTAGTTAAAATATCTCCTTCTTTATTAAATAATTGTTTATTATTCTTAAGTATTTGAAATAAAATTTTCTTTTCTTCCCTGTTCATATAAGTTTCTATTAATTTATTAATTAAATCTTGTGAGTCTAAATCAATATTACATAAGTATAAGAAAGCTCCGGGATATGACCTAATTACGGCCGAAGTTCTCAAAATGCTTCCTCGCAAAGGGCTAATTAATCTTCTTTATATAATAAATGCCACTCTAAGGCTAAAGTACGTTCCGAGCCAATGGAAGGTTGCGGAAGTTATAATGATTCTCAAACCAGGAAAACCATCACATGATAAGAAATCTTATAGACCTATTTCGCTTCTGCCCGTAATATCTAAGGTCTTTGAAAGAATATTACTTCTGCGCCTGCAGCCAATAATAGAAGAAAAGCACCTAATACCTGAACATCAGTTCGGATTTAGAAGCAAGCCAACCAAATTTCACCCGAAGACCCCTGCAATTTAGATAACGAATCCAAGAGAACATCAAACATCTTTAGAGTAAATAAAAATATGTCGATTTCATCTTATGATTGTGAAAAAATCAAATCAATTATTGATGATTCACTACAAACTCAACTCTCAAAAGCGACCGCTTTTTTAGTTGACGACTTCCACAAGATGAATAACGAAATTACCGTTCTTCGAAATTAAAATGAAGAACTTTCACGGCAGGTACAACAATTTGAAGATCGATGCAATGCCCTCGAAGACGAGCTTGAAATACAAAATCGAGAATTCAGAGGTAAAAACATCATAATGACAATCCCAATTGATCATGCCAATCCACAAGAAAAGGTTCGGGATACCACCCGACTCTTGCTTGGAGATGTCAAATCACAAAACATACTGCAAGCTGTCAAAATAAGTGAAAATAACACTTCCATACAATTAAAAATTATCACAAGCTCCAATGAAGTAGCTTTCAGAATGCTAAAGAACTCTTCAAAGCTCAAAGGCTCAGGGGTATACATTCAGACAGACTTGACCAAAGTGATGCAAAGAAAACGAGCAATCCTTTTAAGGTACAGAGAAGCTATAAAAACATTCTCCCAACGAGCCCATCAACAAATTAAAAACAACAACCTTTTGATTCGAAAAAAAAAATTATTTGAATAATAATAACATTCTGAAATTTTACCAAAATGATGGAGAAATAGAATTAAATGAAATGTTTGGAAATAATATTTATTTTGATGCTGTCAGAAACTTGCTGCTGTCAATTTCGACGTCTAGGTGTCAAAGCAATAATTGTACTGGCACAACAAATGCAGGTTGGAGAGGGAGTCGTCGAATAAAGCAAATTGTAGTAAGGTAGTACGGAATTGAAAAAAAGTAGCCGTCAGTTCAATATTTAATTTAAACTCTAATATTTTGTCATATAATGTATCAGGCCTTAGTAAAAAGCTATTGTACCCAGATTTTATTAATTATATTAAAAAAGTTCGTAACAAGGAATTTTTATTGATGACGTTATCGGCCGGAGAGGCATGTTTGGCTTGTGAATCTTTGGCAAACCATATATTGCAGGTATTTGTGCTGTGTAGGTAGTCATAATTGCTTTTTCCCTATCATCGATCATCTTGTTGGTGTGCAACCATTTCACAAATTCATTATTTTTGTTTTGTAGAGTGGTAAGAGGGCTTGCTCTTGCGACCCTGTATGTAGAGCGGTCAGACAGTAGCTCCGTCATCGTGTCTTCATATTCCGTCATCGCAACAGTCACATTGCCTTTATCAGCTGCTACAATTATGATGTTTTTGTGTTTTTTAAGAAAATTTACCGCATCTTTGTGTACCTTCGTGATGTATTTGTCGAATGCGTCGTTATGGTGGTAACGTTGAAAAGAGTGAAGCATATTGCTAAACTTAGCTCTAATTTCTTCTTGTAATATTTCATCTTTTTCAGTTCTTATGATTTCTTCGCTATCTGCAATGAGTTGGAAAAGAGGGAACGTATTTTTGTCAATTGGCAAAGAAAATTTCTTTCCCAAGGACATAAGCCATTTGATTTCGACGGGAAACTCTACGTCACTTTTGTTTACAAACCAATCTTCATGCATTTTAATGTTTAATTTTTCCCATAGATCAGCTTTGAGTTGATTAATTTTTTGTGTGTGGATTTCTTCTTTTTTCGTGCAAATGGTTAGGAAATTTTGTTGCTGTTGTAAATTGTTTGTGTTCTTGTGATGTTATATTTTCTTGTATCTTGTATTCGTTTGCTAAGCATTCTAAGTGTGTTGTTGGATTGTTTTATTTTGTGAACGGTTTCGCTTATTTCCAGGTTAAGAACTTTGAGATGGAATTTATGTTCTATTTTGTCGTACGAGCTTTGTGATTCCTTGCTAGAGAAAAGCGCTTTATTGTTAAATGTGGATATTTGTAAATGTTTGGGAATAAATCCATATTGTCTACAGATTATCAAAAATTTAAAACTTTGTTTTTGGTTTGCTGATTTACGTTTAAAGTTGCTGTATTCTGTAAGATGCATACATACATGTTCACCATACTGGCATAGCATATGTTGATAATAATTTCTCATCTTTTTGTAAATAAAGAAATGTCGGCTAGCCATCCATTTTTGACCAAGTTGGATTTGGAGAATTTTTAAAAATGATTCTCATATATACATACATATAAAAAAAAACAGATTAAAAACAGATTTTTAAAACTTCTCATTCGAAGATTAGTCTACGTTTCGTGATATTTACTGTCAGAAAGTAATGAACAGTAAACGGCAGATATATTTTGTGTGTTTTGTTTGCGGTTCATATTATTTTTGTTGTTAATTATATGCAGTGTCTCTAGTGTGTAACTTTGAATTGAGTTTTTTTCGACCTTTAGTCCAAATTAATATGCATTTCGCCCAGGTACTGCAGATGGGCTCATCAGTTATATGCTGTAGTAGCTTTCTAAGACGCAATGTATTAGTAGATGGCTACCGACACAAATAAAATTTACAGCTTTAAAGCACTGTGAATTATATTCTTCTAGGGGAATTCGGTCGAATTCAGACACCTAGAAAATAATACCCGTGGTCTGGCTTGTTTAAATTTAAGAATTAATGCAAAAATTAATGCATACCTACGTATGTAAATGCTTTTGTATTGTTTTTTTTTTGCATTAATTCTTAAATCTAGTGTGTAACGTTAGATGTATGTTTTCTGTTCCAAGGATCTCCACTCCCTCGAAGTTTGGTGTGTGACCGGTATCAACGCTGTGAGAAGCCAGTGCCGTCTTCTCAGAATTTTTTAGGCGAATATCTGACTTGTGGTTCGCCATTCTTTGCCGAAGGAGTTGTTTGGTGGTGCCGATGTAGCAAAGATTGCAGGATTCATCCGTTTCCCCTGGCAATTTATTTTATAAACTACGTCTGAACGGCGATCTTTGTCGGGTTTCGTCTTCAGGTTGGTGAATATGGATGCAACAGTCTGGTTTGACCTATATGCCAAGTTGACTTCCGGGTTGTTTTTCGCGGCCATTTCTTTGAAATTTTCGGAAAGTTTGGGCACATATCAGAATCTCGCGAAAGCTTGCAGCTTATGATCAATCGACTTTCGAATTATTGTGAAACTTGGGTCCTTATCATAAATATTGAAAAATCAAAAATTTCAATCTTCGCCCATACCTGCCGACGAGTAACAATGAAAAAATTGTTCTTAAATGGCAGCAGAATTGTGGTGGCTAAAGAATACAAGTACTTGGGTCTGAAACTAAATTCGACACTGGATTTCAAGAAGCACCTTCAAGAAAAATCAAAAACATCAAAAAGTTTGGTCAATATTACATGGCGGAAAATATTTATAAATGAAAACGTCACTCTTTCAACTAAATACAAAATATTCGATAGTGTTGTTAAGTCAACACTATGTTACGCTGCCCAAGTGTGGGGAACTGATGAGTTCGAAGAGATTGAACAATTTCAAAGCAACTTTCTGAAAAAATTGTTTAATCTGCCGAGAAATACTCCAAACTATGCAGTATATTTGGAAATTGGTCTAAGTAAAATTTTAACCTACACTCAGAAACTACAAGCAGACTATATCTTAAAAATTGCTTCGCATCCAAATACTCGCCTTACGAAAAAAATGCTCCTCTATGAAGGAAGAAACCAGACTGGTGGATGATGCAATGGCAAAATATTGCTTCTTTTAACAATAAGGATTTGCAATGGAAATTCAGTAATTTAGATTTTCTAAAGGAACAACTTTACACCCTTACACGTGAATCCGAAAGTAGAATTCTTTACTCGCAGCTAGATTACAATCTTTTCAGCAGCAACTACATTATAGATTACCTAAGCTATAAAGAAATATCTTTATTATTCAAATCAAGATTCGAGCTGCTCTACTGAAATGGTACCCCTTACAACGGAAGTTGTAATCGATTTTGCACGCTGTGCAACATGCCTGACAAAAAAGAGAACTTTCAGCTTATTAGTATTTATTTAATTTTCAAACATCAAAGACTTGCATTTCAGGGAAAAGAAAGATTTACGACGTTGGAGGCGATAGAAATATTAACCGGAACAAATTGGAAAGCATTATGTTGCTTCTATTTCTATTTATAATACAGAAATTTGATAATAACTGAGTATATTTAATTTTTTTTTGTGTATATATGTATATTAATTCAAATAATAACTGCCACTCGAGCTGACGACTTAGCCAATGCTTTACCATTCATAATTAATTTGTAACTATGTGATGATATATAATGTATAAGTAAAATGAATTAATTAATTACTTACTTACTGGTTGAAAATTATCTCCATGTTCACGGCAGAATGCCGATCTACCAAGCCAAATCGCTGGAAAACTTGACATATCTAAGATGCGTTTGTAAGTGCATAATGTCTTTGACTTCTCCGGGTTGAGAGAAAAGTTATAGAATAGAATAGAATATAATAGATCTTTATTTTTTTCAAAATTAAAAATAACAATATTTTGTATTTAAAGATTTATAAAGCATTGCTTGGTTTGCCATCTGCCAGTGAAAATTAAAAAAAAATAAATATGTATATACAAACTAGAGAGAAAAGTATTTAGATAAATCAATTTAATTTATAATACATTAAAATAAAATATAGCTTTTAAAAGAAAATATATATTGCAAAGATAATTTTAAAAAGAATTTAAAAACCGACTTTTAGTTAAGTCAAAATAAACATTTTTGAGAACATCATGAATATTTACGATATTAAAGTTACAAATCTAAGGCATATTTTTGAAAAAAAAAAAAAAAAAAAAAAAAGAGTAGGTACATTTTTGTTTTTATTATAATGAAATGACTTTTAATTTGGTCAAAACAAAAAAAATTGTGCAAACATCTTGAACACTTATTTATAGATACATATTAAAATTACCAACGTAAAGCTTTTAATTTAGCGAAAACAAAAAATAATTGAGCTATATTTTTGAAGATTAAAAGGAACTGCGTATGCCGTTGTCCATTTAATTTTAATAAAATCTATTTATAGTCATGCTTTTATACAGACTTAAAACACATTCAAATAACCTTTTTCGAAATTTGTTTGCGTGTGAAACATAGCTTATCAGAATTCTCCAACCACGATCTCCATTAAGAATGCTTTTACATTCATCCAATGAAGGAAAACTTGAGCAAAAGTAAGTCTTCGGATTTCCTGTAAAATTGGACAAAATGCTAAAAAATGCAAAACATCTCCGTTCTGCTTAAGGTTACAGAGCGAGCAGACTGGATTAAAATCTGTTCTATGCGGCATATAGTTCAGGTCAAGCATTTCAATTCTTGCCTTGAAAATCATACTCATTTCTGATACTTGAAACTCTTCTCTAAAGTAATTGGCGCAACATTTTAAACGATTTAGTATTATGTTAAATCATTTTTAGTATGATACTAATCTAAAAAGAGGATTTTGCTTATCTTAAACCAGTTTTAACATTTTGCTAAAGTTAAAATCACAAAATGACTACTTTATTTTTTTAGTATCGTACTAAATATGCCACTTTGACATTTGCAAACGTCAAAAAGTTATGTTCGCTTACTTTTTTGCACTATTTTAGGCGTGTTTAGTTTTAGTTTGTTAAGAAAATAGATTTAGTATGCTGCTAGTTAAAAAGTGTTTAAAATTAGGAAAATATTAGTAAAGTGATTTAGTATTAGCAAACTGCTAAGTAGTATCATGCTAAGCCCTCAACATCAGGCTGTTCAAAATTTTGCGCCATTGTTTTCGCCTAATTTGTGGTTGGGTTGCCCATATATAATCCTGGAAGATGATTCTCTCCGTCGCGCAAGGCACTTTTCAAATATTTTATCATCTATTTTAGAGATACATTCATACAGTGAATTTTTCAATCTTTCTGCATTGTCAACTATCAGTGATATTGCAAATTGGTGAGAAACAGCAAGATCATACCAGTTCTTGATAGGGCTATAACCACATCGAAAACAGATTAGAAGAATTTGTGTTTGCAAGTTTTGATTAGATCATCTCATAACCTTGATAAAGTAATTCACATTAGCTTTTATGTTTTTCAAAAATATAGGAGGCAAGCTTGACACAATGTTTATAGCATAATTGGGGGTATTAAAAGGTAACTTGAAAACTAGTTTGAAAAAATACTTCTGTATATTTTCCATTTCCTCTAACTTTTCGAATCCGTACACTTTATTACCATAACAAAGACAACTATTTACTGTTGCGCTGAAAACTCTAAATTTCGACACTGGGTCTACAAAATTGTTGGAAAAAAACTGTGACCACATCGTATTTATTGCAGCTTTCGCCGCATTAGTCTTAGCTTTAATATAAGCGAATATTCAGGTTGTATGTCATTAAAAACCCAAGATATTTAAATTCATGTACTACTTCAATGATTTCACCATCTAAAGTCCAAATACGCTCATACCCAATAGATCTATTAGTTAACCTGAATACCATTATTTTAGACTTTGTGTATTTATTTTAAGATCTCATAGATCACAGTACTCTTTAAGCTTATTAATCTGAAGTTGAAGAGGAAGCGGATTATAAGTTAAGATCACTAGGTCGTCTGCATAGAGCAAGATTTTAACAGTGACACCTCCAAACAGAATCCCACCTGGGATATGGTTTTCGATATCGTTAATGAACAGTGCAAACAAAAGTGGATTTAACATGCATCCTTGAGGGACGACTGTTTCGCATTTAAAATCTCTCGATTTCCCTGTACCGTTTTGAACAGCATAGATTCTTATAAATTTTGTTGATAATACAATAGATGAGAATTTATAAACCAAGGAATTTCTATTAATTGTATCGAAAGCAGCCTTCAAGTCAACGAAAAAAGTGAACAAACATTTCCTTTTATCAATAAAGTACTGAGTACGAGCTGAAACGTTGGCTCGAAAACCAGCTTGATAACAGCTTATAATATTGTTTTTTTTCGGTTTATAAGCCTATTATAGAGTATTTGGGTAAACACTTTCCTCAAAGAGTTCAACACAGCAATACCTCTATAGTTTTCTGGTAGCCTACGCTCACATTTTTTAAAAATTGCTGAGATTCTAGACAAATGAAAGTTTTTAGGGACTATCTCTCCACAGAAAATTCTATTTAAAAGATCTAGAATATACTCCAAAAACTCAGGGGTAGCTTGTTTATAAAAATCTACAGGGATTCCATCAGAACCTGAAGCTTGCTGGTTTTTTATTTTCTTTAAAGCTGCTCAAAATTCAAGCATAGTGAAAATGGAATCCAAATCCAGAATAATGACATTTGGCATAGCAGAACTAAGTGTCTTAAATTTGGGGCCAAACAAAAAAAGTATTTTAAAGTGGGTCGCGAGTAAATTCTCATCAATTGTGTAGGAACTTCTGCAACTCTGACCATTCAAAAAACGCACAGTTTTCCAAAACGATTTTGAATCCTTACATTCCACGAGCTTAAAAGCAAACTTTTTAAGATACAATTCCTTCTTGCATTTACAAAGTCTTTTATATTCTTTGTTAGACTGGACGTATAATGTTTTGAACAAATCACGGTTTGTGTTCCGGAAAGTTTTAAATAGGCGAATGATTTTTTTCTACTGCTTCTGCACTCCTCATCATACCACTCTGATTTAAAAGAAACAAATGGATTTCGAGAAAAGAGCCGTGGAGTGTCTCACAGCTGAAAAAAACAGAATTTATTACATTTTCTATACTATCAGACGTTACATTTGGCATTGTAACTAGCCGTTGGTTGAGTTTTCTCTTATACCTATTAACATTCCCGTCATTCTATTTGAGCTTTAAATCATTATTAATAGCTTAAGGGTCGTTACAAGGGTTATTGAACTTGCACATAACTATAATGGGGAGGTGTGATGAGAAATTAGCTGGATAAATGAAGAAATCTTCAATTAAACTAAACCATTCACCTTTTATAAGACAATAGTCTATTACTGAGCAACCCTGACCAGAAACAAATGTGTCGTTATTAGTTGTCCCATTTAAAACAAAAAATCCGATATCATGTATAAATTCTAAGAGATTTTCCATTCTGATTCAGACCATTGTCTAATGATTTTCTTTCATTGCAAAAGTGGTGATTGTTTAAGAAGACCGAATTTTGGAAGTTACTAATACGGCCATTTAAATCTCCAATAATTATAATATTTTCATTGTTGTGGTTAATTAAAAAAAATTGTGTAGCTCATTATATTTAACGTTCCATTCATTGAAATTTAAATATATAGCAAGAATTTGTTAATGTTTTGCGCCACATATAATATCTATAATTATATTGTTTCAATATTTTTAAATTCTATATTCTGTTGCATACCAACATTTTTTATATCACACTTAATCCCACCACCAGCTCTTTCAAATCTACTGTTTCTAGTTGCTGGGATACATTTAATGTTAATTTTTTTAAATATTTCAGATATTGCAGTTCCTTTCCATCTTCTAAAAAGGTTTCTAAAAGAATAAATATATCATATTTCATAACAAGATAAAAAAAATTCAGACATAAAGAGTTTGTTCTTAAAACCTGTAATATAGTAACATAAAATTTTTACTTTAAAGTTATATAGTTGAAAGAAGTTAAATTGACAGACGGCAACGCTATCTTATTTATAACTGGGACCCGCACCTTTGTCATTGTATATGTGCTGTTCAACTGGTGTCTCTGCTGTATAGTTCCTGAATTGACAGCTCGGATTGAAGTTAATGTTGTTTATGTCTTTTACATTAAATAGACACGTTGCTTCATTTCCGAAATTTGTTTTAATAAATTGAAGTTCGGTGTTCGTTTTCATTTTTAAACCTGGGAAAGTGTCGTATCCAAAAGCGAATTTATCTATTTGTAAACTTTGCACCTTTTATGAAGATTTTGATGTTCGGGTTCCTCTTAGCCAGTTCGTTCATTATATCATAGACTTTTTCTCTTGTTGCGATAAACCAAGGGTTGCTCACGATGAACAAAAACGTCAGTGTTCTTCAATTGTGGGGCAGTAGACATAATTTTGTTAACAGTGTCTGAGTTGTGAAATTTAAGAACCATTGTTGTTTTTTTTATTTTCCAGGTTGCTAAATTCGTGTGATTTTTTATCCGTAAATCCAAGAAGGCTTAGACAAGTTTGTGTTGCAAAGCCTGAAGGAAAATTCATTTTCTAGAGTCTCACAGTAATTCTCAAGGATAGTAAGTCGTTCGCCCAGGTAAGTATTTTGTACCCGAAGTAGCGGTATATCCTTCCATATTGCCAAGACGTCTTCTTTCGTGGATATGTTTCTTAGATGTTCTTTTAAACACTGGTCAACAATAGATTTAATCTTCTGGGTTGTAAGATTTAGAGCGCATTTTAGCATTCGATTGATGTAAAGTTTTTTTGCTCTGTGGTGTTTTAATCGGAGAAATATCCGTCGATTTTCGTATACGTTGCATAAATATATGTGGTGAGCCAAACAAAATGTCGGTTTTCTTGGTTGGATTTTTAAACTTAAATTTATCCTACCTTACATTGTTTCTTTATTTTTTTTTCCACTTTTTTGTGTTAGATATTGACTTATAAATGCAACCAAATCTATCTTACTTTCTTAAATTAACTTTAAATATATATTTAATTAAAATAAAACTAGAGCTCGTATTAAGTACTTCTTGTATACACTTCTCTCAAAGAGAAAAGTTATGCTTGAGAGTCCACTGCAGAATAATTTCAATGTCTTCATTAATATGGCTGATAGCATTATTTATGCCATCTAACGCACGCCATTAGTATCATTGGACGTGCGTCGCCTGCAAACATATGAACATTGCAGGACTTCACTAGATGAGGAATTTCATTGACATATACTGAAAATAATAGCAGCCCAAGAAAGGAACCCTTTGGCAATCCTCCAGAGACTGCAATATATGAAGACAACTGGCTTCCCACTGCCACGCATTGCTGGCGATCAGTTAAGTATGAGTGCGAGAATTTTACTGCATACGAAGAAAAACCGAAATCATCCCTAAGCTTTTTACAAATGGCTGGTAATTAACCAAACGCTTTAGTAAAGTCCAACAACGTTAAAAAAATATTTTAGAAGGTTTGACCAAGTTGGTTTTTATGTGGACTTTAGATAATTTTTACAAATTGATTCTCATCGGCTTTATTAGACTTTATGATGATTAAATGAAAGCAATTTTCATTTTATTTTCGACGGTGATTGCCGTCTTCTTCAGTGGTGTCTTTATTTACAAAATACAAAATTAAAAAGAGATATAATGTTTGAAAATATGTATAGAAGTAAACGAACAAATATGTACTGAGCTAACAATAATTTGTTTAAAATATTTAAAAAACAGATTTTGAACACTTGTTATTTGAAGATTAGTCAATGTTTAATGATATTTACTGTCAGAAACTAAGGAACAGTAAACGGCTGATATATATTGTGTCTTGTTAGCGGTTCATATTATTTTTGTTGTTAATTATATGCAGTGTCTCTAGTGTGTAACGTAACCATCGTCGAAACGGTGGGAAAATAAAATGAAAATTGCTTTCATTTAATCATCATAAAGACCAACAAAGCCGATGAGAATCACTTTTTAAAATTCTCCAAAGTCCACGTTAAAAAAATAGCACAATTAGTGTCCATAGATGTTCGAATATCATGAACAACAAGTAGAAGAGTTGTATTACAACTTCTGCTTTCTCGAAATCATGATTGGTTTGAGCTTAAAAGGCGGTTTGTATTTAGATATGTTTAGATTTGTTTTAAGATGAACTTTTCGAAAACTTTTGCCATGTATAATAGAATAGCAATAGGCGTGTATTCAGGGTTAGCAGAGATTTTGGTCTTGGGAACTGGAAGTGTCTTGACATGCTTCCATAGTCTCGGATACTCACAACTCTAGCATTTTCAATCAAATTAAAATGCTCTGAGTCATGAGAACATGAAAGATTAATTGTTGAAGGATCAGATTGCAGACACAAACTGGGCATTAAGTAGGTTGCCAACTTTAATTAGGAGTCTCTATGAGTCTTTTACAATAACCTAGTTTTCGCAAATATTGCCATAAACTTTTTCCGGATTGATTATCAGGGTTCAACACATTTTCGTAGTACTGTCGTAATACGGCTGTTTTTATGCGAAGCACAATTAAATTACGGAGAACGAACATTTTCAAAAAAAAACATCAAACATAAAAAGTTTATAGCGCTGCCAACGACTATAGATGAGATTTCGTTTACGAATTAAATCAGTAAAATATCTATTCAGCCAAGGCGGGGAGCTACAAACAATCCTTTTTGACTTAAGGCTGGGTTCCCCTTTTTTAACAAGCATTTTAATGTATTAGCGAAAGAACATTATTCTCTTTATTATCAAAGTGAGCAATTTGGAATTTCCAATTACTCTAACTCGTCTCTTTTTTAATTTTTTCTTCAGAGCGAGGGATAGAGTTACGCACAAGCTCAACCAATCAAAGCATAAAAGAAAAAGAAGAACATAGGAAGATATGGATGAACAGTACTTTTGTACATGATAAACAGTTTTTTTGTTTGGCTTTGCTTTTGCATTCATAGATGGTCGGAATTTATGAAGCAGGCAAGTGAGTATTTCTGTTGTCAATGGAATTGATTTTTCTTGAATACGTACATACTTATATCAGTGGCGATTCCTGGTCTTAACCATTAGGTAAGCTACGTTCACTGAGAAATTTAAAAATTAAAAATAATAATACTGAAAAAACAAATCTTTTTTTGTTTACTTTATTCGTTCCAACAATAATAAATAAATAACGGTTATAAAGTTTTAAATGACTTGCTCACTAAAATCATTACTTTCTTTCAATTAAAACTTCTTTTTCGATTGACATGAGCCAAATTATTCAATCGTTCCTGAAATGTATGGGTGATTTTTTATAGAATTCAAAACAATTGAATATCCTTATGATTTTTTTAAATTTCGTCAAAACTCAGTTGTAATCACTTTGAGCGATATTTTAACAGCACATAATTGAGCACTGGGTTCAAATGTTTCCTCCTATACTATTTTTATAACATCATCAATCCCAAACGCCTGTAAAAAAAATAGATTCTGCAATCAGTTTGCAAGAATAATTTTAAATTTCAGACAAAAACACAATGAAAAAACTTGTATATATTTTTCTTCTAGTGACGTGAGCGATGCTGGTGCATAAAAGGTGTAGATATAGAGTTTTGAACCCTGCGCTCCAATATGCATTATTAAACTATAGCTAAATAGTTTAATGGTGCTAAATAAATACATTCAATCATTTGAAAGAAAAAACTTTTCGAATACTACACAAACAACTGCAACTAGAATCCTTTCTGTATCCCTCCACTTCTTTTCATATGTATTTGTTTCTCTCTCTACAACTAATAAAAGTAATCACACCAACAGCGAATGGATCCGTACACATTACATTCCACATTCTGGTGGTACTTATCAAATAAAAAGAACACAGTACAACGTGAGGGCAAGCAAACAGAAGTGCTTATGTGTATGTGTGCTTACACAACACAGTCCAACGTTCCATGTTGGCTCATTTTCTTGGGCTTACCACAGTGTTGCCAGACGCTTCACCTTTAGAGGTGTTCTAATTTCCCCGTTTCCCATTTCTGCCAGCGACATTACCTACAAATTCCCCTCGATATTTACAATAATAAAAATGTACGTAAAAATAAATTCTTTAAATTGGCAGCAGTAGATTTCGGGATGACGGAAAGCCTTCGACGTAAATCTCCACTGAGCAAAATCATATCCCGGCCAAATCATCTCGAACCACCATGTAAACCATTCATTTTTCGGTCAACTGCCTCCAAAGCTCATTTATGCGCCATCGTGCATTCATCCCAAATTATGATTTTGCATTCTCGCATCAATTTCGCTGTTGTCGAATTCTTGGTCATTGTGCACGTTATTGGCTTGTCAACCGTGAGAAAATTCATCACAAGCTTTAAAGCGGAATGTGTGGTTCGACCGCCTTCAAACAGTGTGGCAGAAATGCAATAGATGACATATGATGAAACATGCAACAAAATTTGAGATCTTGGCCGAATTCTTGCTAAAATCAATTAAATGACGAATGTCTTGCATGTCCCACCAGCAGCATCGAGCAAATAAACACGATTGCGATATCGTAATAATAAAGATAAAAATAAAATAAATGCAATCTCTGTCGATCTTAGGTTTTTTTCGGGGCTGTTCGCTTCCGGGCTAAATTTGTTAAGCATTGACAATAATTGTTTGCATGATGAAATTTGGCTGACATTTGTATAATATGATGGTCGTTTTAGAATGCTTCATTAGTTACTGGCTGTCATTGTCGAATTACATGTTCGGCAATACGGCTTTAATGGATTGTCATTCACCGGCTCAAGCCATTGTTGGAAGATCCAACAAAGTGACTTGAAATATTTTTGAGGATAAGGAAACCTCTAATTTTATTCTAGATTACTCATTATCTGCAACAAATTATTAAAATATTTCTAATAATATATGTAACTTGTAAAAGGTACCAAAAACTCATTTTTTAACTTACACTTGGTTTTAACAAACATTGAAAAATAAAAATTTTCAATAGTAAACACACACAAAAATGAGAAGAGGCAAACACATTTCCAGTCAATGGAATATAAGTGACATTTTCAGATTGCTTATGCTATATAAACTTGTGTTAGCCTGAGATTTGTTTACGCACAATTATTTGTAAGACATGCGTATTTTGTTTGCTGATTACAATTCAGGTTGCATTTAAAAGACCTTAGGTCTTACAGGCATATAGTTAAAATTATAAAAAAAAGTTGATATAAAAAAGCTTGGAGTAAGTTAGATTCTGATTTTTCCCCATACGTTTTTCAGAAGGCCTTGGATTCCCCTTTCCACTTTCACCCAATTTTTGGCTTGAATTGTCACGAAAGGGGGAATTCCCAACGATATGGCATCACTGGATTTCACTTCTATTTTTTTTGACAGGCTTTTTTATTACGATTTATGTATCTACCTATATTATAGATTTAAGGTATTTAAAACCCTAATCTTTGGAAAAATTCCTAGTGAGCTGGATTTTGTATACTCCTTAATTACGGTGTTTTTTATAAAGATGTGAAAAATCGACATCGATATAGTGCCGGCTAAAAAAGTTATAAAGGTCAAAAGGTCACGAAAATCAGTTTTTCGCAAATATCTCGCGACCTATTGTTCTGTTCCTATTCTGTGTTCAATTTATATTTTCAGTAGAAGCCTTATGGGAGAGCTTTTTCAAACACACTGGTGCCGGCTGGTGTTTGCATGGCACACAACTCAAGAAATTGCTACTGAAATATTCAATAAACCCACGTACATTCCACCATGACCTGTCTGCTCCCCGGCTGAGAGGAGACTGATCGGCAATTTGACTCTCGCCTATAGTGTTTATTAAAGAAATAAACACATTAATTAAGAGTTGCCATTGGTCTGTTGATGGAAATTCTAATACCTTTATCTTTGGTTTTCGCTATGGGGCTTTCAGAATGGAAGCTTTCTTAGAGCTTTTGAGAGCATATATTTTAAATTTAAGGAGAAAGGTGTTGTCGCTGCGTTCTTTTCTGCTTACAATTTTTGTTTTTTTTTTTGGAAAGCGGTTAAAATGCAGCCATATTATTTGTTGGGGATTTTTTCAAGGAAAAATTACTATTTGACCAAATTTTTGATGTAGTTTTGGAATACGGAAAAGCTTTATAGAAATAGAGATAGCTTATTGGAATCCATAAAGTAAGGGTGAAAGGCTAATATCCCATATTCCTTGTACTGAAAATATAAATTGAACAGAGTATAGGAAAATTATCTACAAAAAATGTCTCTTGCATTTTTCTGTAAAATCAACAGTTTTCGGAGTAGAGCGCTGTGAAAGAGGTACGTGTGGAATTGCAGCTAGATCCCTAGCGTTTGGTTTACTCTTACATTTCACGAGGGCATACCAGCTATAAAAGAAATTATTTTTATTACACCCATTATATGCACAGTAATATGTTGCGAGTCTAGGTTAGGCCATGGGGGCGTCTCCGGTGCTGGTTATTGCACGGCGTAGCTCGGCGGATTGGGGGTAGTTCTTGCTCTCTACCGTCACACCTCCTACTCAGCAAACAAAAAAATCTCGTGCCTTTGTAAACGGTGATTTTTAAGAGCTTGGTTTTTGAAAATTCAAAAAAACACAGAAACTTGTAAAAAGTGAATGAAATTTTTATTTGGATCGATAAATCAATTTCTGCCATTTACTTTTTAAAAATAATTTTACTTAAATGTTGTCCGCGGCTACGTTTCAGGTGGTCCATTCTGAAGGTCCAATTTTGGCAAACTTTTTCACACATTTCGGCCGGAATCTCACAAATGACGCGTCCAATGTTGGCTTCTAAGGCAGCAATCGTGTTTGGCTTGTCCCCATAGACAATAGACTTAACATAGCCCCACAAAAAATAGTCTAACGGGGTCAAATCACATGATCTTGGTGGCCAATTGACTGCGCCAAAACGTGAGATCAACTGCTCACCAAATTCGCCTCTCAATTGATGCATGGTTTCGCGTGTAGTGTGGCATGTGGCACCGTCCTGTTGGAACCACATGTCGACCCAGTTCAATTCTTGCATTTTCGGCAAAAAAAAATCTGTTATCATCGAACGGTACCTTTCTGCATTGACCGTAACCCTGCGGCCTTCATCGTCCTTGAAGAAGTACGGCCCAATGATGCCGCCTGCCCATAAACCGCACCAAACAGTGCATTTTTCGGGATGCATTGGTAGCTGCTGAATTGCCTCTGGCTGCTCTTCACTCCAAATACGGCAATTCTGCTTATTCACGTATCACGGACGTAGCTTGCGAAACACATTTTTCACAGAGCACGAATTTTGATAATAATATTCAATAATTTGCAAACGTTGTTCAGGCGTAAGTCTATTCATGATGAAATGGCAAACAATACTGAATCGAAATGTCAAATGTTCGTGGAATTTGTCATGTGTGATCTGTCAAAAATATAAACGTCAAAAACCAAGTAGCAAAAAAATCACCCTATATAAGGATGTGGAAGAGAGGCGGATAGTATAATAAGGACCTGGAATCAAAATGATAGGAATTGCACAAATCTAGTTACCTATGCCACTGCATTCAAGAAAGGATGGGGTTAGCTTTGAAATTCACGGCGGACACAAATCCCTCTTCTTTTGATTTTGAAATTTAAACTAAACTACATATCTGTATACATAGTTATTTAGGTGTATACAAATGTACAGATGTAAATATCCATATGTATTTGCATTTTTAAACATTTAAGTCGTCTCACTCTGATATTGCAAAGTACAATGAAATTACAACAACAACAATGAAATTAGTTATTTACTCACTTAAAACACTATTGTAATTAGTAAAAGGATTCCCTCCGAGGGATCATAAAAAAACGCGAACGCCATCCCACAGAATTTTTTCAACAATTATTCGCTATTTTAGCTTTTGGCTAATTATTTGCACAATATATATTTTTTTATAGCACTTGTAATTATTCTTTTTATAATTTGGTTGAAATTTTTTTTCTTTTTTACAGATTTATATTTTTTTATAGCACTTGTAATTTTTTTCTGTTTATAATTTGGTTGAAATTTTTTTTCTGTTTTTACAAAGTTATAATTTTTTTAACTAATTTTTTCACATACATTTTCAATTAGATATTTTTTCAAATTCAATTCAATTTTTCTGTTTGTTGTAAATTGTTTCCACTCACAGTATCATTACAATTGTTCAAATTATGAAGATTCGGTGAGGATAGTATTCTGTAAAGGACAAACCGGTTAATAAAAATTCACGCGGCGTGTACACCTTCAAACGGTGTACATGGGGAAGCCGTGTTAATCCCGTTTAGTCCACATTAGTGGACCTACTATTGGCACGGTCGACACCAACACCCTATACTTAAGCCTTGTAGAATATCCGTATTTTCCCATATTAATACGGAAAGGTTGTATCAGGGACCCAAAATAGTCAACTGTGTTCCCATGATAACAGTGCCGTGCACCCCATAGGACGTTTTGGTCCTGATACAGATTCACTGGCAATAAGGATAAGGATCTTTGACACCGGTCCCTGCTCGGGCGCCAGTAAAATGATTCCCTCCGAGGGACCACAAAAAAAAACGCAAACGCCTGCCCACTAGGGGCAGGCCCAACGGTTCAACTTACTAAAATTAAAACTATATATATTTATTAAAAATCAAGTATTCTTTATTGGACACGTCCGCCTATAAGACTAACTTAAGACTAACTCTTCCCACACTTAATAATTCATATCGCACTTCCATTACGCCGCACGATGATTCGCAGCGTCCCGTGCATTTACCTCAAAATGCGCCGATACATGATCATCGCCAATCGTGGGAAACTACAACTTGCTCGAACATGATTTGCTGACCTGGCAAGGTGTTAGGTCCTCAGACACAGCACGGTAGAGGAAACCAGGGACTCGATTAACAGGTTAACGAAGGCTTTGCGAAAGGAATGCGTATTTTAAGAACCAGGGGAAGCAATAGAGCAAAGTATAGAAAAGGACAAAGAGGAGTATGAGATCGCCATGGGAGGGGAGAATTTAAAAAGTTATTGACTGCGCGATTTCGAGGTCGATAAATGAGACCCATTTTATGACGATGGCTGTTCTCGCAGAGCAGTCGAAAAACATGCAAAAAACACAGTCATTAGTAGAATCTGTGACAGGAAATATGTCTGCTATGAGTCAGCGTCTGCGTATAGTAGAGAAATCTATTCGTTATATACCGGTCAGGAGCGTAATCAAGAGAGACTCCTTGCAGACCCTGACGTAAGTAACACAAGAGCGTATTCTCCACCCACAAAAAAAAAATAGGGCATGTAGTGATCACACTAAACGTGTGGAGATCCATAATTGGGGTGTCAAATTTGATGGGACACCCAAAACTAGGACTGTTGAAAGTTTCATCTTCAGGGGTGGGGTGGCCGTGGCGCGATAGTTGTGGTGGGGGTGGCCGTGCCTCGATAGTTGTATGTTCGCCTGTCAACCTCATGGTCACAGGTTCGATCCCTGCCGTAGTCTAGTCTTCTTATTTTTCCATTAAAAAACAATTCTAAAAATAAATGTCATACAATGAGTTGCTGGTTTACTCATTACATGCTGTTTAGGCATAGCACTAACAACATGTGATTGAGTAAAACTAGTATACCGATAAAATATGACAAAGAATAAAAAAAATTAATGCGAATTATAAGGGACATCGATAAATAAGACACGGAAATTTCTCCGCATTAATTCAGCCGCCATCCCTGGAGATAAAATCTGAGACAACAACCACCTACAGTCTCCGAATATCGCGCCACACATCTTTCCTATCATTCTTTCTCTTCCTTAACCTCACCCTCACGCCCGCGCTGTGTTGAAACATTTAAAGGGTATTCATAATCCCTTGAGCGCGTGTAGATTATACAAAAAAAATTGACACTTTACAAAAATAAACGGTATCAGCAATGAACAAGTTTTTGCCAATTTCCATCACCTAGTGTCAGGAACCGCCGAAAGATGGTATTGGCAGTTTCTTGAAGAAAACCAGGGCGATGAATTCTTAAATCTTTATGACCTGAAATCAGAATTAGTTAGGAAATTTAGGAATAGTAAAAGGGACCATGAGTTACTCAGGGATATTATTGACAGGCGACAGCAACCAAATAAATCCTTCGACGAATTTTATAAGGATGTTAGGAGTCTAACTTTGCAAATGAGGAATCGTCCTAGTGAGAAGGATTTAGTCTCTATGGTCAGGCAGAATCTGAAGGACAAGGTAGCGACAGGAAAACCTGAACGTCGGCAGTGCACCCGGGAGCACTCGATCGACGAATGCTTCTCTCCCAGGGAAACAAATCCCGGAAAAATAAAAATTCTAAGACGTGAAATAGAACTACTAAATGACCAAACCAAAAAAACAGTACAGTACAAAAGTTTACATGAACGACTAACTGAGTACGACGAAGCTAGAAAACGAGTTTTTAACGGTGAAATAACCTGTGCAATAAGTAACACTAGAAACTTTAGAAAAATAAGTAGGCTTAGGGAAAATGTGCCTTATGCCAAAGTAGTAGTAAGTAGTGAAGAGATGGTAGGTCTATTAGATAGTGGAGCTTCATTAAGTTGTATGGGAAAAGGGGCAATAGACTTTATACGGAAGCACATTAGAATAGCAAACATGACACTGGACATAAAAACAGCTGACGGAAAGAACCAACACATTTAAGGACGCCTCAAGACAAATGTCACATGGGGCGGTAACACCCACGAGATGGAACTGTATGTCGTCCCAAGTTTGCAACAGCAGCTCTAGCTTGGGGTAGATTTTTGGACAACATTTAAGGTCGCTCCTAACACAATAAGCGCGAGTTATGAATATTCATAAATATATGTATCTAATATTATCAATGCAATCATAACCTTTTAATTAATTTTAATTTCAAATTGAATTATCAGCACATAAATGTTTTACTATTCTTTTTTTTTCAAACATTATTGCATTTCATTTAAATTTGGTTGTCAGCATATTGTTGCTTAATATTGAATTGTAAATTAAAACCATTTAGATTCAGGTGTGAGAAGTCTTCTGCATTTCCGTTCTCACACCTAATAATAAATGTATCTAAAATTTGTTCTTATTCTCCAGGTTATGAATTGAAATCTCTGTGCATTTGATAGTTTGATTTGAATCAATAAAGTTGTATCTTTTTAAAGCTTTGCTTGGTTGTTAACATAATTGGCGCAGTCATGCGGATTATTTTTTTTCACAAGAAAAACACAACGGTTTATTGTGTACAAATAAAAAAAAAATAATACAGTTAATCGTGTTCAATAAAATAGAAAAACACAAAGGGTTATTGTTAATCGTGTACAATAAAAAAGAAAGTGACAACGGTTTATTGTGGATAAAAAAAATAGTTAAAGACACCGCTTAACTGTGAATATTGTGAAAAAGAAAAAAGAGCTTACGTAACAACAGAAGTACAATACTTCCATCAAACCAGTATCTTGCTACAAAAAGAACACCTATAACCAGACCACCGAAATTCAGGATAAAAAACAATGTTCTACTGGATTGTTTTAACGTGAGTTCTGTATTGATGAATATTGTTCATTTCCTTAATCAAATTGCCATTTTAATTAAGATATAAATAATAAAATAAATTAATTTAAGCCTAGAGAAAAGAAGGTTATAAAGATAAATCTAAAATTTTTTTAACATATGCCTAAAGATAAACAAAGTCGTGTATCTAATACAACTTCCTACGAATCCAAAATAATTTTGGAAGAAAATCATATTAACACAGAAACTGAAAACCTTCTAAATCTCTCTGCTAACAACACAAGAATGTCTAATCCAACAATTACAACTGCTCCAGACGTGAACGCTATATTTCCGGTCCGCATTCCGGACGCTATAAAGGACCTACCACACTATGATGGTAACCCTAGGTCATTGTATGACTTCATTAAAAACGTAGTTTTATTACCACAAATAGATGGGACACCGTATGCGAATGTTATTTTACGAGCTGTCCGAAACAAAATTGTGGGAGATGCCAACGAAGTCCTAAATATGTATGGGGCCCCAACAAATTGGGATATTATAAAAGCTAATCTCATTCTGCATTACGAAGACAAGAGAAATGAAACATCCCTGATGAGAGACATTCACGGTCTTAGACAAACAACAGAAACTATTGAACAGTTTTACGCGAAAGTAATAGAATTACTGTCCAGGATAGTAAACTATGTTCAAATTCATGAAAAATTACCATCAGTTGTTTAAGCCAAAAAATCTCTCTTTACGGATATGTGCCTAAATACCTTCCTAATCGGATTGAAAGAACCATTAGGTTAAAAAATTCGTGCAATGAAGCCAAAAACGCTAACAGAAGCCTATATTTATTGTGTTCAAGAATAAAATATGTTTTATATGAAATATTCCATTACTCAAAACAAATTACCTTCCCAAAATATGAACAACCAAAATGTTTCTCTGATTAAACCTTCATCGAGTTCTAATTTGTTATTCTCCAGACCTAATAAAACAATCCAATCTAATTTTAATAATTCTTTCCCACAACATCTTTTTAAAAACTGTCAATACAACCAATTACCACAATATAGACCAATTCAACAGAGTGCTCCAAGATTACAATATACACCACAACAAAAATTTAATAATAGATTTTTTATTCCATCAAATAATATGCTTACTCCCAAACCATTTACCCAATTGCAATATAATCCTACTCCTAGACCAAACTTCAATTTCAATAAACCACAAACTAATTCTACACCAATGGAAGTTGCAAGCGGCCAAGCTAGAACGCTTCCAACTCCCATTCAATAAAAGAAGTACATAACGTTGATTATGAGTCAGAAACAAATAATGACTACTGTTAAAATAAAATACCTAATAATCTGTATTCCTCTGAATTAACTTTTAACTCACTGTACTTTCTTTTAGTAATTATTGCACATTCCTTTTTGTTATCACATCTTATATCATTTACATAAAGATTAACAGTTCTACAATTGCAATGTACTATAAATATCAATTATGTAATAACCTTTTTTTTGCTAACAACCACCAAACAAGTAAGACGTGTTTTAATTTCACAGGTTATGGGCCCAGACCCAAGTTTACTGCGGTAAATTTTTTTTGTAGCGTATCAATATATAGCTTCTGACTAGCTGACCTTCAGACGCGATTGGTTTGTGGAGTTCAAAGAGTTCAGCTATCCACAGTATGTTCATATAGGTGATGGACATAAATATACTTGCTTTCGATAACAAGGAATGGGTACCGAAGCTTCTCTCAAACGTTTTGTTCGTACCGGAAATCCACATTCACTTATTTTCTTCAAATAAGGCTCTTGATAGAAATTTGAATCTCGTATCGGACAACAACAAATGCGAACTTTTGCAAAAAGGGTGTACTGTGGCAGTGGGAGTGCGATCAGGTCCATTGTACAAAATGCTTTTTAAAGTGGAGGCGAATGCAACTGCAAATTTTAATCTGAAAGCTGATTCAATTAGAACTTGGCATGAGCGGTTTGCTCATCAAGGTGTAAGCTACGTTCGTAAGTTTTTAAATGAACAAAACATTAAATTCTTAGATGATACCAGTTTCTTTTGTGATCCATGTGCCATTGGAAAACATCATCGTTCGCCTTTTGAAAGGAGTAGCAGGGCAACAATTGCTGCTGAGTTGGTTCACGCAGATCTCTGTGGGCCTATGCAGTAAAGTTCAATCTCAGGTTCAAAATTCTTCCTCCTCCTAAAAGATGATTTTTATCGTTAGAGAACTATACTTTTCATCAAAACTAAAGACGAAGTCTTTGAATGCTTTAAGACCTTTCAGAAGAACGTAAGAAAAGAAACCGGTTTGTCGCTTCAAACAATTCGCACTGACAATGGACTTTAGTTCGTGAACGCGAAATTAAAACTACTGCTGGATGAGGAAGGCGTAGTTCATCAGACATCAGTTCTATATTCCCCCCAACAAAATGGCAGAGCAGAAAGGGAAATGAGAACCATCGTTGAAGCTGCTAGAACGATGATTCATGCGAAAAATTTGCCATTAAAATTGTGGGCTGAAGCAGTAAGTATGGCTGCCTATGTGTTCAACCGTACACCTTCAACTGGTGTTGCCGGTAAGAGTCTCATTGAACTGTGGTTAAAGAAACCACCAGAAAAAATTAACTACGATGCTATGCAGACATTTGGGACTGAATGTTTTGTACACATTCCGGCAGTAAAACGTCAAAAATGGGATCCTAAGTCACGTGCTGGAATTTTCATCGGGTACTCTGAGAATTCAAAGGGCTACAGAATTTACGTCCCTGAACATAATAAAGTTGAGGTCAGCCGTGACGTAAAATTTAAAAATCCTCTGGTTTTAGACCAGAACAGTGAGGCCGTTTTCAAAGAAACCCAACAATTGGACGCACCGAACTCCAGTGAAGAAGAAGACAATTTTCTTAAGGATAAAAAAGGAAGCTATGATTAAGACGATGATTGTTTTTCTGATGAAATACTAAAACCTCTACCGATTGGAGGCATTGCCCAAGTAACACATAAACTCTAGCAGAGCTCTGCAATCAAATCTATCTACTCTTAATAAGGTTTTAATTATATCTTCTTAATACTATTGCACTTTTTGACCTCTTAATTCAGTCTTCAAAAGTGTTGTTTATTTGAACTCTACCAAAGTCATTTTTAAAACATCTTTAATACGTTATGTTTATTGCTTTCCTATACGAGTCCTCTTTAAAACCTCTTTCAAATCAAAGCGCTTAAAGAGTATTTCTTTTAACTCTCAAAGAATTTTTTAAGACGTTTTATTACAACCTCTTAATGAATACTTACTATTCTATATTAAAGAAGTCTTTATGATAGCTTTGGGTTGGCAAAATATGTACTGTCACGTTGACGTTTCTCTTTTTCATCTTGCACATTTCTTTTATCAAAATGAAGAAAAATTGTTTGGAAACGTGAAAATTAAAAAAAAAATCGGGCAATTATAAAAGGCAAAAGGCAAGATAAATTGCTGACCAGTTTTCCCAGAGTGTAGGTATTTTGTCGAATGCAGCGCAATATTCATCACCTCAACAAGATGTAGTTCCTATAACAAATGACGAGGAAATGTTGCATGAAGAAAGCAGTCATTCGGAAAATGATTAACATCTCACAAATTATGGTGAATGGGATATGTTTAGTAATGCTCACGGTGAAATGAAAAGCGAAGATGGAGGTGGCATCAATAATACTTTTGAAATACTGGGCAATCGAAACAAACGTGAATCATACACAATTAAAAGGCCTATTAGAAATTTGGAACAACCATGTGCCCTTGCCAAATCTGCCGAAAGACCCACGTACGCTCTTACGAACACCAAGAGCATTAAATATAGTAAGTGATGGCAAGCAACAATATTGGCACTATGGTCTACAAAAATCTCTTCTCAACGTGTTGAGTTTATCTCCTGATGTTCCAGAAATCATATCACTTATTTTCAATGTTGATGGGTTGCCTATTTCTGGTAGCTCAAAACAACAATTTTGGCCTATTCTGTACAGAATCTATGAAATGAAGGATTTGCCCCCCCATGACAATTGGAATATATTATGGTTATGGTAACCTACATAAAGGTTGTTCTGCATAAGGTGTGATATAAAGCTAGAGTGTGTAAAATGCGTGAGAACTCTAGTTTTTTTCTACATCGTATACATTACTAGCTTTTAAATATCTTCAATAAAAACTAAAATGGCCGGTTAAAGTTATATTTTTATTAAACTCTTTATGGACACTTTGTAGACTCTTGGCAAGTGGTGCCAACGCAGAGGTTTGTAAAACTTCTTAATATGTGCTTTAAAACGTTTAGTAAAAATATGAACATTTTTGTAAAGGGTGTCGTGTTTTTAATTTTTATTTCGATAAAATTTTATCAATTCGACTTCCTGTTTATTTTATTATTTTATTTGAATCAGATTATGATTCAATTATCAATTAATTTTAGCACTAATAGAAGTAGGCAATAATATTAAATTTTGTAATTATTTTCAGAATATTCAGCACTAAATATTTCGAATATTTTTTTAAAATGAAAAAAAAAAAGAATACAGAATTATTATTGATAATTATTGTAAAAATTTAGGGCTTTGGTAAGAATCGGTGGACAAACACATGCATGAATTCAGACAACATTAGTGACTTTCAGAACCAATATAAATCAATAACATATAAGATAGAAAGAGTACACACTAAAAGCTTCCCATACATTTACTATAACTTTTTGCCTTATTCATGGATAATTCGATTGTCCCGATTACCTACCGAAATACATTCAATGTAGACAGAAACCAAAAAATACCAATTACAGCAAAATACCAAATAACTAAATAAGGGAAACCTATATTCTGTGCCTTTCCTCGAAAATGAAGATACACACGAATCCACATAATAAATTTGCGCTTTCTTTTTCGCGGAAATAATTATATGTATACTCAAAAAGATACATGTGACACCGCACACATACAACTAACTTACTTTGCCATATTCTTAGCACGCTATACTATTCTGACAAATTAGTATGCAGGAAATTTGTTTAATGAGCAAAATAATTAAAAAATAATTTGATATATGTACATTTTAAACAAAAAAATATTTACAATGCACGAATCACAATACAAACTTAATAAACGAAAATGATAATTTGTGAATGAGCCCATTTACATAAACGATCCTAAAGATACAAAATGTGAACGCGGCCAGTGTTTTTATTATTAACTCTATGGATAAAAAGGAATAATGAAAGAGAGCTGTCAAAAAAGACGAGCGATGCAAAAATTAGATATACTAAATGTAATAACCACAAATAAGCCATAATAAAGATTGGAAACCTTCGTACGTTTCACCCCCCAAAACCCATTTGTTTACATTGTTGTATTTGTAGCTTTGAAACTCTATCCATGAATAGATGGGAAATCGAAAAGCAAAACAAAAACAAATTACTAGGGTTGTGTTGTCTATGTGTCTATAGGAAGAGGAACAGAAAAGATTCTTGTGTGCGTTTCTATCAATGTGTCTATTGGAAGAGGAACAGAAATGTTGCTTGTGTGCGTGTTTCAGCTTGTAGGCAAATGTCAAATGAAAGCAGAGGTTTCCGGTCTTTACATTATTAGTTTATGGTAATAACGCACGATGGACGTGGCGTGTGTGTGTGACAATGACCGAAATACGCTGACTAAAGAACGCCGAAGTGTAATACCGCACTTTTTGGCGCGTATGCGCGAAAATATTGTGGGCCATTTGCTAAAAAAAAATAAAACACATTCTCATAAAAGAAAATTGCGCTGTGTGCAACCTTTACGGTAGTTTTACATGAAGCTACAAGTCCACATCTTCGAAAAAAAAAACCATATACAACCCCTCATGTTGGTAGAGTGAAAGTCCAAAATGCAGACATTTTCATGGTTGCAGACTTATGGGAAATATAACATTCTACTCAATTAATACAAAATTGCACATTTTCACATCCGCTTAATTAGCTTACATTGTGTTTCGTAAATAGGTACATATTTTTGAATGCGTTTCGAAATATGGTTTTGCGCAGTTTGCACTTTCAATTACATATAGCTGCGTGCTGTGTGTGTTCGTTGACAATCTATGATTACGGGATTATGGCACACATCGATATTTTTTTTTATCAGAATGTAGATTGTATATTAAAAGACTGATAGTTTTTGGTAAACTTTTCAATTTTGTTTCAATTGTTAAATGAAAAATGATTTTCGGATATACCTATTTAATCGCAATTCCCAAATCGCAAATTTGCAGATGCCAATTCTTATAAAAACTAGCTAGTGTTTTCTTAATTTCTTCGATTGGTTCTTATTTTGTATTCTAAGATTTTTAAGTAGTAGGTATTTACATATCTAAAAACAAATAAAATAAAAAAACATTTGCCACATTATTTAGAAGTGAGGCACCCTGTGGGAATATTCGTGATGTCGCCATATCGCTTGCAATTAATTTCGGTACAAATTATTATTTATGCGATTTAAACTATGATAAATTAATAGTAATAACCACACTTATTTACTACAGAATGCTTTCCTTTTAAATGTAAAAATACTAGACTATATTTTATATAGCTTTTGTATACTCCGTGGGTTATTTTTTAAATTTTGTATTAAAAATTATTCCCATATGTTATTATGTTTGTGTCCCATTTATTTAAACGAAGTAGAATGTGGGATTACAAAATAAATCTTTTGTGGCACATCAAAACACAGATATAGAGCTCTAGAAAAATGTATTTATTTTCTCTTATAAATCGTATAACCTATAGATCTTGCAATTAATATGAAGTAAAAAATCGTCTTGTTTTGACATTTTATTTAAGTTCATTCTATTTCGTTTCAATAATATTAAATTTGCTTTTGTGTAAAAGAGATAGAGATTTATCTTTATTATTTCTTTTTCTTCTACAAACTATTCACTAAAACCAAAAACATCTTCAAAACATCTTTAAAAGATCTACAAAGATCAATCAAAAATAATCCTCTTTATGAGCTCTTACTAACACTATAATAAGAACTCTTCGTTTTATGCAGTTGGCTCCGCCCCTTTGGTCCCTTTTGGGTCTTAATGACCTCTTCAAGATAATTTAAAGAGTTGAAAGCTCTTCTGGAAGTAGATTTCAAGATGTTTAAAAGAGTCGATTGTGTTGCTTGGGTGGGGAGTCAACTGCGTCTATTAAAGAACGAATAAGAAGCGCTAGCGGAAAGGGTCTTCGTTGTCATATTCATCGGTGTACTAGTTTTACTCAATCACATGTTGTTAGTGCTATGCCTAAACAGCATGTAATGAGTAAACCAGCAACTCATTGTATGACATTTTATTTTAGAATTGGTTTTTAATGGAAAAATAAGAGGACATAGACTACGGCAGGGATCGACACTGTGGCCATGTGGCCACCCCCGATGGTAATATTTGCCAAAGCTCTGTAGTTCGACTTCAGCTAGTTTATGGGACTGAAAAGAAAATTTTTTGGCAAAAACCAACCCCGTCATCCCCCCGTTATTTTTGGACAATAAGAATTCGATTTATAAAAGAAACACACGGAATAATTAACGAAGAAATAGATTATATAAAAAAATAAATAGAAAAACTTTCTGATACAGAAGTTGATGGTTTGAATATAAAACATAAAATGTTATTCACCATGGAAGACGGTGAAGTATGTAATGCCGCAACTCATAACAAATCTACAGCAAGATGTTAAATATGTGAAGCAGCATCCTCCGACTTTAATAATTTAACAAAAACGGGAGCATGTAAAAAAGAAAATTTAAACTTTGTTCTCTCCTTGCTTCATGCCCGCATATGGTTTTTCGAGGGTATGTTACATGTAGCTTACAGGTTGCCTGTTAAAAAGTGGAACGTAAGATTAACGAATGAAGAGAAACAATAAGTGGAAAACAAAAAGAGAGATTCAAAATCAGTTCAAGAAACAACTTGGACTTTTAGTGCATATACCCAAATCAAATTTTGGTAGCGAAGTATCAACTGCTATAACAGGACTTGATAAGTATCAGCTGCTATAACATGGCTTGATAAAAATTTGCTATATCGCATAAAAATTGTTTTAGATACTCTGTGTTCCGGATTCCACATAAACATTGAAGAATTTGAAAGACATTGTCAAGAAACTGCCGAATTGTATGTTGCTCTATATAAATTTTATCATATGTCTCCAACAATGCATAAGGTTCTCGTTCATGGATCTGAGGTAGTTAAGAAAGCCATTGTTCCAATAAGACATTTTTCAGAGGAAGCTGCGGAAGCAAATAACAAACATATAAGGTTATTCCGATTAAGCTATTCAGGAAAGTTTTCTCGTGTTACGTGTAATACGCATTATTGACAGGCTTCTTTTAACATCTGATCCATTAATAACATGCATGAGATCTTAAAAAAAGTAAGAAAAAGCCATTATCAGCAGATGTATGAAGGTTCCTATCAGAAACTGGTTCTTTAATATTTGATAGTGATGAAAATAGTTCGGAAGAGTAATAAAATGTTTGTTTCTTTATAAACTTGTTCTTTTTTTATTTAAACATGAAATTAAAACCAATATTTAACCGATAGAGGTATAAAATATTTTTGGCCAGGTTTCAGACCCAAATACCACACTGTGCGACGTCTTAATTACCGGCAGTATGGCTTTCATAGCGATAGGTCCACTGGTGGTCTGATGGTATATCTCACCGAACAGTGGTACACACCTTTACATCGTTTTGAATATTTCAAAAAAAAAATAATTTGATAGAATTTGGCATCAAGCTCTTATCGAAAATGCGTGCATTTGGTGTCGATGAATTTCTTCTTGGTTGGATTGAAACTTTCAAGCCATTTATTACAAGTTTTATTGGACAGTTTCAAGTCTGAAATTCACAAAATAAATGCTAGTGTGCGTGTGCCCCAAGGCTCCGTTATGTCTCCGACAATTTTCCTCATTTTCATTAATGATCTCTTGTCCACTAAATTGTTTTGCTGACAATAGTACTCTCAGCTTTTCATATTCGTTTTCAGATCCACCTCCCTGCTCTTTGGATTTGGAAATGCAACGGCAACGTATGATAAGCACATTAAATTCTGATCTCGACACCATTGTCCAATGGGGAATAAAAACCGCGTAGAATTTAATGCTTCAAAAACTCAGTGTTGTCTTTTGCCGTCTAAGCAGAACCCACGCCCCATGCAGCTCTACATGAGCGACACTTGCATTGAAGAAACCGACCAGCTTTCAGTCATTGGCATGAGACTCACAGACCACCTTTTGTGGAATAACCACATTTTTGATGTCGCCAAAAAACGCTGCAAAGTGTTTTGGCCTTGTTCGAAGATGGAAGAAATTTTTCTCCCCTTCTGATATGGCTGTAATCTAAAGGGCCTTAATTCATCCAAAGCTGGAGTATTACTCTCGATTTTAGGCAGGAGCGCCCAAAACTCATTTGAATCTTTTGGATAGAAGTCAAAATAGAGATCTAACAATGATTGGCGTTTGGCCATCGAACTATAGTGGAAACATTTAAATCTCTAGAACTCCGGCGAAATGATATGTCTCTCATTATTTTATCGTTATATTTATAAGCAATGTTCCCATTTATAGGAAAGGAACTCTCAATAGGTGTGCTTGGTAACGTGAAAATGCGTACGAATTTGTACAAATTTTCACATTTTGATGTCAAAACCCATTGGGAAAAACCAAGTTTGGAAAACTTGGTGAAAATTTCTAGTTACCAAACATGCATATTATTACAAACTCATTTGGAGACAGTGGCTTACAATTGTTTGACAGCTGCAAGATATACAAAGAACTCTTTGTGATGACAGCGTCACCAAATTTTCATGATGGGTGCAATGATCAGTCGAATCAACAACAAAAATCTTAGGAGAGCGTAGCCATCTGCCAAGCAATTTTTTTATTTAAAAGTATTGCTATATCTGGCCTTAAAAACAAATTATCAATTCAGATTTTTTTAAGTTTATTTTAAAATGTGATTTATTTATTTTGTTAGAAACGTTTCTTGAAGAAAATCACGAAACACAATTTGTGAAATTTTTCAAGGATTATTGTGTTAATTTTATTCCTCTCACCAAGGAAAGAATTTTTTGGTAGAGTGAGCGGAAGTGTGACGGTTATATTGTTAAGCCATATGCATGATCAGTGTTACATAGTTCGAACCTATTTGAGCTGTTCTAATTGGAAAAACGACTTCAACAATCTCCAAATCTTTTAAAATGAAATTGAGCTTCAGAATATTTTAATATTAGGAGGTTGGCATTTAGCAACATTCGCTAATTTCAAAATCCTGTTTCAATAACGAAGAACACATCACACGTTTTTGATGGTTTGAGAAGCTCTAGGGACGCAGTACTTAATAGTTTCGGCAGGCGTTTCATAGAATTGATTGAGGACTTTGGTGTTATGGTCCTGAATAGAATTACTACGTGATATTAGAGGCGAACCAACATTAATTTCAGGTTACGGTTGTTCCATGATAGATAACTCCACAGCAAGAGGGGATTGGCTCAATGTAAGTTATTCAGCTGAAAGTTATTCAGCGCACCTTCCAGTTGAGACATCTTTTGAATTAAAAAATTTTGGAATATGCATTGAGTGACACAGTTGAAAAATATAAATGGGTAGAGAGTCAAGTCGATGTGTATAAACAGACTTTTTCCGCAAATGAACTGTCTTTCTAACCAATTATCTTGGACTTGCAGTCGGCTGGTGAAATAGTAGCTGTCATTAGGCGGTCAGCTTTGCCTCCAAATAGCAACAAGGCTTTTGCCGCTAAATGGTATGACTGGGGTGCATGAAACTTTGAAATAAAAAATCGTTTACAATGCCTAAACTCTTTAGAAGAACCAAGTCGTATTTTTTAAGTCACATTACTAGAAGCTTGTAAATTAAGAGTAAAAGTAAACAAAAACATTTCATTACCGATATAGCGGCAACTTTGTCAAAATGAAAGGACTCGAAGTCGTTTTGGGCTAATGTTAGAATGTTGGGAGGTGGTAAGAATATTACAGTAGTGACAATAAATATGGATTTAACCGAAAACCAACCATACTCCAATATCGTTCATTCATCAAGAACAAACAAACTTTGTCTTCTTTGTAGACTATAAGGCAGCGTTCGACACTGTCAACAGAAATTCACTATTGTATAAGCTCTTTCAACTAAAGGTTTATCGAGATAAAATTTTCTAAGGATATACAAGCTTCTCCTCACTAAAACTTGCCCTACAGTGTCAAACGGTAACTCCATGTCTGCCTTCTTTCACACGGGTGCTGGGGTGTCACAAGGCTGTTCACTAAACCCAATAATGTTCGCCTTATTCATCGATGATGTGTGTTGTGAGATTCCTAGGGGCCAACTCCCGATCTGTGAAGTTTTGAAGTGAAAAAAAAATATAATTTCAGTTTTCACAGATGCTGTTGGTTAGAGAGAAAGGCGTGCCTGATCCACCTTAGAATGTTTAATTTAATAAATGGGCGTAACTTAGTGGAAAATGCAGGGAAATATACCAACGAAAACAAAATACAGTGCACACTAGAAGTTAAACGATGATATCGGCTTGTAGGTGAAATCGGTTGTGTTAATAAATACTCATATTAAATTCTCGTGGAAAACTTTCTGCAAATAATAATTGTTCGAATACGAGAACATTTTTAAAAATATCTACAGGTATGTTTCAAAGGTATATACTTTAAAAAAATTATTTAATTTTCATAAACTCACCTAATACTGTGAATTGCTGCTTGCGGGTATGTTGCCAACAATTTTCCATAACCTGGATTGGGTGTTGCAGCTGTGTTTTGTACCGAAAACGGATTATGCATCATTACTGTTTGCGCAGCATGCGCTTGAGCTGCTTGCTGTGACTGTAACAATGCTAATGGGTTAACTGCAGTAACAGATGGGACAGCTCCTGGCGCTCCAACTAATTGCCCTGGTACAGTTGGTAATCGAACGCCTAATGTACTAAACATTAAACGTTTCTGTAATAATTGTGCTGCAGGGGTGACTGCTTCTTTTGGTTGGGCTTTTTTACATTCGACTTTCTTATTTTTAATTGTATGAAAGTGAATTTCGCAAACACGATCAACAATATCTTCATTTTCGAATGTCACAAATCCAAAGCCACGATGACGTTTTGTCTGTTGGTCCATAAGCATAACTGTTTCTTCTACAGCGCCATACTGGCCAAAATATGCTTTTACTTCTTCAGCAGAGGTTTCTTGTGAAACACCACCGACAAATATTTTTTTAGTTTTGTTGGCTTGTCTTGGTCGATTTTTTGGTGTTGCGTGTTTTGGATCAATTTTTTTGCCATCGAGTGTGTGGATAGGTACCTTAAGAACTTTATCAACGCTATTTGGTTCTTGGAATGTAATAAAGCCGAATCCACGACTTCTCTGAAAGTTAAGTAATATTAGAAAATGAGTATAAGAAATAGTACATTGCAATTTTGCTTATGATTATATATAATACAACTATTTAGTTATTTTCCGTACAAATTTACAAACAAATTTATGTATGGACTAATTTATATGCCTAAAACAGTGAATCTACAGACTAATAACCAGATATTTTTTTAGTACTATAGATGGTTGAAATATCAATTTTAATAAGAGTCACAATTTGTTCTTGCTGTTTTTGGAAAGAACATTTCATCTCCCGTTGAAACAAGTTGAAACAAAAATCACCAGTGAATATATTTTTTAATGCTGCTTACTAAAGACATATGGTATTTTGAGTTTTCATTAAAAGCAATACGGAAAAAGAAACGATTTATAGTTTCGAGGCTAGAGAATTACATAATAGCGCTAATAACGTTAACTTTTTTCAAAAGCAGATTCAAGGCGTTAACCGTGATTTTTCATTAACAGCATTAAAACAATAAAATGTATATTCAAGCCGCTTAAAAAATTATTTTAAAATAATAATTTTACCGTGCGAAATATTAATTATAAAATAAATGGCTTAGTATAGCTTTAAGGAGAGTTTACTTAAAAAAAAAAAAAGAAAGTTTCTAGTATTAAAAATCCTAAGGTATGTACCATAGACCAAACCATAGAGTAAACTAAAATAACCTTAATGTTAGATATGAATATGATACTATGGACTTGAACAAAAATAAAGAAGAAACTCGAACGGGCCACGGCTGCCGGCGCGGGCTTAGCCTCGAGAGACGATAAGTCGCCAGTGACAAAAGTACATAGTGTAACTGATATAAACATACAAAATAAAAAGAAAAAACGTAACGGAAGAAACCATGAGACGAACACTACTCTCGGAAAGGTGAACACGCCATCCGGGGGAGTGGATCTTCTCATAGTCTAGACGGGTCTGTGTGCAGAAAGGGTGTCAACCCTCTCGCAAGCATAACACCTATTGGTGGACCTTCCACCTCCAGTTCCATCTCAAAACCTCCGGTAATGGCCACGACAATTAGTAGCGCCCTTAGTCAGGGTAGATCTTTTCCTTGCACGATGGAGGATCCGCTTCCTGGTGGTGGTGGAACTGCGAGTTGCAGCCCCACTCCCACCGCGAAGAGGATAAAACTGCCCTTACGTAAAGATAGACGGAACGCCGAAAGGATAATGAAGATTTTTGGCGACTTGCCGAAATCGGAGCTAAAATCAGAGCAATCCGCCAAACTTGCCTGGGCGAAAGGCATTCTCAACACCAAGACCAGCGGAGACTTAACGTCAAAGGGTATAAGGTCCTTCGACAACAACTGTACTGCCGCTTTTAAGAGGAAAGATTTGTACTTCAGCGACGTGTTAAAAAACAAAACTATCCTCGCTGTCATAGACCGGAGTAATGCAAAAGGTACAATCACTTACGACCATTGGCAAACGGTCTTAAATAAGCTTCAAGCCTCATGCTGGACCCTTATGCTAGAAAACCCAGGGGAACCTGCAGTTTTCTAGGATGCGGGCTTACTTATGGGGTAGAAGTATGGTGGACTGCATTGGACAAAATCACTTATTGCGACATATAAAATAAAGTCCAAAGGTCATTTATCAGCGGAGCACTCTACTCTACACCTTTGGATGCCCTTAACATACTACTTAACCTTACAACCCTCGACATTTTTAGCAAACAAGTGGCCGCGAATACAGCTATTCATCTCAAAGTCATCTCTAAATGGACTAGCAATTCGATAGGCCAGTCTAATATTCTCGACCAAAACTAGGACGTTCCGACTGCACCACACAGCAGCAAAACTAGCAATTCGATAGGCCAGTCTAATATTCTCGACCAAAACTAGGACGTTCCGACTGCACCACACAGCAGCTAATCTTCGACAAGAACTTCCAAGTTACCATCCCACCAAGTTCAGATTGGGAGGATGAGAGGTTCTTAAAAGATGACTCAGCCCACTTTTATACGGACGGTTCAAAAAACGAAGACGGAGTGGGGGTGGTGTGTACTCGGACCGACTAAATCTTAGTCTCTTTTTCCGTCTCCCTGACCATTGGAGCTTTTTCCAAGCGGAAATTCTCGCGATTAAAGAAGTTTTATCCTGGCTAAGGGAAAACGTGATATCCACATCGGATATCCGTATATTCTCCGACAGTCAGACAGCCCTCAAATCACTCGGCGCTGTTTCCACAAACTCTATAACTGCCTGCAACTCTCAATCATCTCTCAGGAAGATGGCAGACCAGTTTAATATTCACCTGATTTGGGTGCCGGGACATAGAGATATTTTCTGAAACTGCAAAGTCAATGAACTCGCCAAAAAAGGAACCCAAATACCAATTCTACCGAAAGTGGAAGAAATCGGTATGCCTAACCATAAAACAAATAAATTTCAGATGGTCAAACATCACTATTTGCCTGGCTACTAGACAAATCTGGCCAGCAATAGATGCAAGACGCACAAAAGGTCTACTCTCTTTGAGCAGAAAACAACTTGGCTCCGTAATAGGTGTCGTAACTGGACACTGTTTAATTGGTAGACACGCCAAAAGACTTAGAGTTTTCTACAATAACTTTTGCAGAAGCTGTATGGACGAAGGAGGAAGAGGAGACTATCTCCCATCGTCTATGCTCATGTCCTGCTCTCTCCCAAGGAAGTAGATTGCACCTGGAGGAATACTGTTTCGACGACACCAGTAAGCTCATACGCTTCATTATAGGCTCCTATTGGTTTAATTAAAGAGTTAAAATATCTTCATATCACAATGTACACAATGGACCTATCTAAGGTCCAAGTGTCTCAGTGTTTTCCTGAAGGCCATGTCAACCTTAACTAACCTAACCATTCCTCACTTATTTGAAAGCAAGAGGATACAAGGCTACAGGAACCATAATGGAAAATCAAATACCATCAAGCTGCCCTTTAGAGCATAAAAACAAAATTAAAAAATGCCTCGTGGATCATATACATCCAAAAAAAATGCTATAGAAACGGGCATACAGTTAATAAAATGGGTTGACAACTCCATTGTCTGCATTGCCTCGACGTGTTAGGGGGCCCTTCCAACTTCAACAGCATCTCGCTATTCCAGAGAATCTGGAAACAAAAATCAGCATAGTTGGGCCATGTGCAATAACGGAGTATAAGAAATACATGTGTTTAGTTGATCGCCTAGATCAAAATGTAAATAACCATCGCATCTCATACCTTGTAAAAAAATGGTGGAGCTCCATTATCGATGTGGCAGTAACAATGCCTGGCAGTTATAAAGAGCAACTAGACCCTTATCACAACTGGGGTTCAAAAGTTCATTAAGACGGCATAATGAACAGTATTCGGTTTGATAGAACCGACCATTTTATAAGTCCAGTTGAGAAAAAAAGACGCTGGGCAGGAGACAGCTGCAAAAATGTAATGAGCACATGCTGTATGAAAAGCAATGATCTTTGTGTTAAGTGCTTCGCAGAGTACCACACTCTATCATAAGTATTTCCTTTTATTTTTAATAAAAAAACAGTAACATTTATTTGTAAAAAGCTTATAGTTTTATTTTATTATTATGCGTTCTTAAAAAAAACTCAATTTTAGAAGAAAAAAATATACGGACGCTAGTGGTGCTACCGTGACCATATGGTTACACTTCGAAAATGGACCCACTTTTTTACCTGGACAGGTTAAATAAAAAAATTGTTATATTTATTATTTAACATTAAAAAATTCGAACGAAATAATTACAGCACTGCCCGGGTTAAGACTATAAAACCGCCTACTTTGTCATTTTTGTCAGTTAAAATCTTAAATGAACGGTTTTCTTCCTATATTTTGTGTTGCCGTATGATCACACTAGCACAACCCGGGTTATGGACCACTCAAAGAATTTTGAAGTTTTTTCTTTTCTAATTATTAATCACCAAATCGTCGGCGGGAAGCAAAATTGTTCTAAGTCACATAAAGCTAATTTAACAGGGAACGATTTATAAGTTTCAAACTTATTTATACTCAGGTTTTTTTGTTCATCAGACATTCGATTTATATTTTTTATAATTTGTTTACTTCTTTTGAATTAACCGTGCATTTTTTCTTTGATTAGTTAATAATTAATATTTTTAAAAAATGGCTATAACAAAAAACTCAAAATTGGACATAGAACAATATAATCTTAAAAAGGCAATCAATATCAAAAACAAGTCCAAAGTTTAAAGTTTAGATTAAAATTTGTTTATTCTCGACAAAAACAAAAAAGAAATATTCATACTTATATTTAAGAAAAAAGCAAGGGGAATTTAAAAAAAACATGAAAATTAAGAATTAAAAAATAGCTTTCACTTAAAAATTGATTTGTAAAATTCTTTCATCCAAGAAAATTTGTATTCGATGTCTTCAAGTTTTTACTTAGATATTAAATTTGTCTACCATCTATCTCGATTTTGATAAAAAAAAAAATAAAATGCACGACTGGGTCATACGAACTTTCTCTTGTAGCTAACAACTTTAGTGTAAAGTAGTAGCTAACCACTTACGCTGTTACTACGAGTAGGTATAGGTTTTTTTTAAACGGTTGCGCGCACTAAAGGGGTTTTGACTATCCTTAATATGAACAAGCACAGTGCCAGCGTTAGGAAAGTAGGGAAGGATGCAAGAGGAGATTTCTGAATATCAAAATGAGAGGGGAAAATAGAGCCGGGTAAAGTATTCCACATTCGCGTTGTACGGCTAAAGAAAGAATCCCTGTACTTGACAGTACGTCCGAAGTTGGGCTCAAGGGTAAACTGATGAGCATTCCTAGAAGCACGAGTATTACGGTTGAAAAAATTAAGGGCAGGAATGCAACTGGCTATTTCGCTGGAATGGTGTTTATAAAAATAGCGATAAAATAATGACAGACATGTAACATTTCGACGGTGTTCTAGAGATGTAAATGTCTCCACCATATTTCTATCGCCCTCCATTCTTAGAACTCTATTCTGAATTCTATCTAAAAGAATCAAATGAGTTTTAGGAGCTCCTGCCCAAATGTGCGAGTTATACTCCAGCTTTGGACGAATGAAGGCCTTATAGATTACAGCCAGATCAGACGGGTAGAAGAATTTCTTGCACCTTCGAAGAAAGCCCAGACACTTTGCAGCATTTTTGGCGACATCGAATATGTGGTCCTTCCGCAAGATGTGGTCTGTGATTCACATACAAAGAACTGAAAGCTGATCGGTTTCTTCAATGCAAGTGCCGCTCATGGATAGCGGCATGGGGGGTGGGTTCTGCTTTGACGACAGAAGACAGCACTGAGTTTTTGAAGAATTAAATTCTACACTATTTTTTATTCCCCATTGGACAATGCTGTCGAGATCAGAATTTAATGAGCTTATCATACGCTGCCGTTGCAGTTGCACATCCGAAGAACAAGGAGGTGCATCTGAAAACGAATATGAAAAGCTGATAGAACTATCGTCAGCAAAACAATTTAGTAGAGATTAGAAGTTCCAGATAAGAGATCATTGATACAAATGAGAAAGAGGGTCGGAGACAATACGGAGCCCTGGGGCACACAGCATTTATTTTGTGAATCTCAGACTTGAAACCGTCCAATACAACTTGTATTGAACAGTCCGAAATGTAATTTCTAATCCAGCGAAGAAGAGATTCATCGATAACAAATGCACGCATTTTCGATAAAAGAGCTTGATGCCAAACTCTATCAAATGCTTTTGAAATATGAAGCGCAATGATCTTACTTTCACCAAAACGATGTAAAGATTTGTGCAACTGTTCAGTGAGATATACCATCAGATCACCATTGGACCTATTGCTACGAAAGCCATACTGCCGGTCATTAAGGAGCTATCGTTCTTCAAGATATTTCTTGAGCTGATAATTAATCAGCGTTTCCATGACCTTGGAAAGAAGAGACGTAAGTGCAATTGGACGGTAATTAGCGGGTGAAGAAGATTCGACTTTTTTAGGGACAGGCTGGACAAATGCTGTTTTCCATCCGCTCGGAAAGAGACCAGTAGAGTAGGACAGATGGAAAAGCGTACGCAGTGGTTTTGCCAGCGTTGAAGAACACCTCTTCACAACGATGGGAGGGATACTATCAGGGCCAGCGGATTTGTGAATATCACGATCTTTGAGGACTCTAGCAACTGCACGAGTGCGAAAGAAGATTCGTCCCATAAGATCGTTTACGTTCTCAAGTACGGGAGGAGTCATTTTACTTTCTGGCAGCGTCGAATTTACATCGAACTGCGCTGCAAGCAAATTGGCTTTTTCACGAGAGCTGACAAAAGGAGTGTCATTAAAGACGAGCGTTGGAACCGAAGACGACGATGAATTCCGAATGTTTTTTACAAATGCAAAAAAAAATGTACTACCTTTGGAACTTTGTAGTATTTTTTTGCCTTAATTTTTGGTCATGCAAAAATTTGGTTCTCCGAATGTGAACATTGCAAGTCTTTCTAGCTTGTTGAAACTTTTTCCGGTTTTCCTCACTGGTGTTGGCTTTATATTTCCGGAAACTTACTTCTCTATCCCTAGTAACCTTTTTACAGCTCGAATCAAACCATACATTTTCTTATATATAATTAAAGTAAATTGTAATTATGTAATTATAAAGTATACATGAACATTTATCGTACTCAATTATATTCGATTGTCATCTTACAACCCTATTCCGGATGTATGGATGGAACAGAATAATATAAAAATCACGATTAAAAAATAGCGGTTGATCGTAGAAAGGTGAAGACTCTAAACTGTTCAACCTACAATAATGCTTTTTCATTAATTTTTTCTCTTTTCTCACTTAATTGTAATTTTAAATTCAATGAGTTTTTATTTACAAATTTTTAAATGTATTGTATTTATTTATTTAATTTATTTGGCATGTCATGTAGATATACATAGGTTTACAACAATTGTTCTATGTTCATAGGTATTAGAGAAAGATTCCTTCAGTCGTGTTGCTGATGATGCATTCAAGGGTTTTAATTAACAAAAAAATTTTGAAAAAGTTTTAATAGACATTTTTTAAAATCTGTATATGTGATCTCATTATAATGGTGTTTTAGTTTCAAAATAAGTTAAATATTTGAGAGATTACACTTTATTCAAAAAAAAAAAACATAAAACAACTGAAGTGATTCAAATTAAAAATAATTTTCTTATAATTTCGAATAAATCATTTTATTTAAATAATAATAACACATTTAAATACGAAAATGAGGATGGAGAAAATAAACTTCGAGAAATATTTGGTGATATAAATTTCGAAGCTGTCAAACAAATAGTGATGACAAACGGACGTCATAACGAATGGTAAAGAGTAGTTCATACTACATCAGGGATGTCACTTTCAGGAAATTCTGAAAGTTCTAATACTATGATACGAAATTGTGATGCCGTCAGCTCACTAACTATTAGTAATTGTAGTATCTTGTCTTACAATGTGTCGGGTTTAAATATTGAACTCTTTTTGGCACATTTTTCACATTTTATTAAAAACTTTGATTTCTTTAAAGTTCGAGCAAGTGGAGGCAGTGTCTTCGGGATCAAAACACCGCTATTAAAAAAATTCAATTTTGAAGAACATGAAGGAGTAACGACTGTGAAACTTTTACGTGAAAATAAAATGTATATTTTCCAGTGCTATATAAACTGCAACGACTGCAGTATGTAGATCATGAACGTTTGAACAATGTTATGCATCACCTTGCAGGAAAAAGCGTCCTATTAAATGAATCCCCATTTATTAATGCGAGAATGAGCTATCTACAAATCATCACATCCTTAAGTATTAACAACACCATATTAAATCCTGAAAACAGATCATCAAGACACTATACGTAACCAAGACGGCACAATTTCATGGAAACGCTACAGTTGTATGATTGCCTAGTGCTAAAGCTAAATGGATATACGAACGGAGATAACGATGGTAACTTTACATTTTACGGTGGACAGGGCAACTCTGTCATTGACTATTGCGCGGCAAATAACAATTGGGTCAATTTAATAACAAAATTCGAAGTACTGCACTAAAACTTTTCCGACCAAATGCCCATTACTGTCGTGTGGATCAGTCAAAATTCTAGTCAAGAAAAAATTCTGAATCTTATACAGAGATTGAAATGGAAGCAGGAGGATGCAGAGACGTTTAAACAAAATTTAGACCGCCATCTATCAACGTTAAATTTTTGGCTATGATTCAACTGAAGTACATTCAAACCAACTTATGCATTGCATTAGAAATTCAGCATCATCTACCGCTTCTAATAGAATACTAAAGTTCAAACAAAAGTGGTTTGACAACGAATGCCTGAAAAGTCGTAAAAAAATCTTTTTCTCTTTTTAGTGCAATGCGGAATTCCAACTGTCAAGCTAAAAAATCCGTAATTGCTGCCGAACATCATCAACGACAGCCGATTTTATTGAATTAATTGGAGAGTTTTAATTCTAAATACATAGTAGTGGCGACGAGGATGGAATCGCTGTGATTAATCGCAAATGTCTGATTCATCCGAAGACGAAAAAATTCAAAGCAGAGATCTCGATAAAAAATCTCTACTGATCAAGATAGAACATTCTGCAAATAATTCATTAACTTCAAATACAACTACAATGGCCACGGAAAAAATTTCCATCGGAAACATTGAAGTTTTCGATATATCCAACCAGTCCACTTGGGGATCCTACAAAAGACGATTCGATATCTTTCTTGAGGCAAATGGAGTCACGGCTGTCGGTCTTAAGCGAGCAACATTTACGGTTACGGTTGTGGAGCACCATTATTTGATTTATTGGAATCTTTAATTTCTCCGAAAAAGGTAACCGAAATCGATTATGATACAATTTATAACACTTACTGATCATTTCTCCCAACCCCCTTCTGAGATTTCATCATTCTACAATTTTTTCAAACGTGATCAACTTCCCGATGAGAAAACTACAGATTACGTTGCAGAGCTTCGAAAAATTGCAAGCCAGTGCAATTATGGCAGTTCATTAGACCGCATGCTACGAGACCGTTTTGTATGTGGACTTCGTGATAGCCGATTACAACAGGAGCTCATAGCAACACCAGCACTGACATTCCAAGCCGCACAAGAGAAAGCAGCAGCAGCAGAAGCAGCTAACCGCAGTCGACAATTGACTAAAGCAAATGCGCATGCATCAAGCAGTAGCGATGATCAAATTAACGTGGTGCAAAAAGCCTATACGAAGGAAAAGTCTAAAAATTCTAAATTCACGAAAAACAATTCAGTTGGGCTTCAGTCAGATGTGTGTTATAGCTGTGGAGGTTCACACTTACGTTCATGCTGTAAGTTTCGAACAGCGGGCTGCAATAACTGTGGCAAAACAGGACACATAAAGAAGGTATGTAGGAGTGGGAAGAAAGATGGTCAGGGTCAAACAAGTTCAAAAAGAGCGACGAATGCCATCGTCAATCAGATTTCATGCTATCCGAATTTAAAGCAATAAACTAACATAATTCTAAATGGACATAAATGCGAGTTCAAAGTCGTCTCCGGTTCTAACTTCACAATCATTTCGGATTCTAGTGTTGATAGATTATGACCACATTTCAAACCACAACTATCAAATGTAGCAACAAAAATTATGGACTTTCAAGGAAATGCGATTACCTTTAAAGGAGAATGTCCCGTTAACGTCTGGTACAAAGGCCGAGAACACTTCTCATTGCTGCGGGTACGCGCACAAAAATTTTGGGTTGCAATTGGTTCGCGCCTTTAGGAATCTTTATTCAAGGTGTTCATTCAGTTCAATCTTCTTCAATTGATCACGAAGTGGTGAATGATTTTCATGATTTATTCTTCTATATACCTAAGACGTCGTATAAACAAACAGGCTCTCATACTAAACAGATGCAACTATAAATTCCGAACTTTGGAGGGCTAGTTGAAGACACTGTGCCTCACACGCTGTCTTACTGTCCTTCCAAGAGGAAATGCTCTCCAGAGCGTTACAAATGTTGACGAGGCTCAGACCTTGAAATTGCAAGTGGCCGTCATGTCTCTCAACCCATCGTGTTTCGCACAGCCCCTTTAATGCCGCTCCTCCTTCCTATTTCTTCTTCAAATACTTTGTGAAGTTTTGCTGATGCACTGGCAGAAGCTACGACCTTCTTCATTGTTGCTGAAGCATTTCTGCATAGTGGAACATTTGAAGACTTCTCCAAAGAATTATTTAATACATGGTTGTTGCAAGGGCAACGTTTTAGCGTGGTTGGCTTTTTTACAAAGTTCAAAAACTGCACCCCTTGTTGCTGACGCCATAACCGAGCAACTATCCGTTCCAATTCCCGCACACCATGCAAAGTCAATTTCAAACTCAGAGCAAAGCGTTAAGCGATCTCTATTTTCTTTTACTTTTTCAGCTAGCTGTCGACAAATAATATTGGAAATATCCTTCTGAAAATCGTGATACACTTGCAAAAAATGTTTTTCTGCTTCAACAGCGAGCTCATGGTAGCCACGTTTTTGGTGCTTTGTAAGTGCTCCTTTTTCCAAGAAGGTTCTCAAACGCTTTAATGGTTCTTTAACAAGACGTTGAAGAGGTGTATTAGTTTGGAGACCACCTACTGAGCCAAAGGCAAAGAGAGAACAGTACCTATTGAACGAAATAATTTGTTTGTAAGACTAAAATTCTAAAAGCTCTACACATAAACATGACATATGTACTTGCAACATAACCCCTTATCTTTAATTGATAAGACAAGCCAATGAAATTTTTCATGATCTAATCTCTGGGCATACTTTTTAGTTTCTGTTCCCTTCTTTGTAACAACACAATACGGGAAATCGTAAGTAGGAGGTGGAATCCAGTGATTCTCGAGAAGATTTGCTTTGATAGAATCACTCATATTTTTACTCCTTACATAGCATCCGATATCTGAAGAAAAATCAATTTGATCTTCAGAGTTGTTTTTGGGCTCACATTCAGTATTATCCCGAAAAGAAGTTATTGGAGTAGGAGATGAAATATTTTCTCCGACAGATTGTTCAGGCTCAAGTCTATTTTTTTTGTAAAAGAAAGGAGTCTATTTTTCTTAAAGACCTACTAGAACCGATCCGCTTCTTTTCTTGATTGGTTTTTATAAAATCACCCTACAACAAAACCAAAAATTAATTTAAAGACTGAAATAAAATTCTGAATTAATTTTATTTAGATATCTATGATGTAAAGAGTCGTTACTTTCAGTACTTTTTCCAAAGTAATCGATACTTTTCAGTGATTATTTTGATTATTTTTTTTAGAAAAAAATTGATAAATATTTAAATATTTTTTCTTCACATAATCCCATAGAAAGCAATAAGAATCTTAGAAAAAGCGAATTTTTGGATCGCATGTTAAAACACGAAAAATGGTAGTCAAGATAACTGTATGGTGTCTACCTGCTGTGGCAAGCTTACCATTATACATACTTTGTTGATGTGATTATAAAAATTAAAATTTATCTCTAAGATGCAGATATAAATAAAACATTAAAAATCTGTTTCTAATAAATAAAACATAAATAAATTGTATAACTCTGTAATTTTGTTACATTGTTCTTAATTTTAATTTGTTACTTATGAACGTAAGATTAAATAATAATATAATCAAACTAAAAACATTTCATTAATACTACTCGATTACTCCGTACGTATAATGTCATACGTAACTTATGCACATATTTGTATGAATGTATCAACTTTTGAGTTTAGAATATCAAAAATCGAATTAATTTTGTTGTTACCGAACACCCTTAACTATTTTTGTATTTAACATACCCATTTGGCAGATTTTTTTGTTTAATAACATGCTTTAAATATTGACCAAAAACATGGAAAACAAATTGTTTTAAATTTTAAATTGACTTTTTTTTCTAAAATAAACACTTCCCTCCCTCCCTTGTATGATTGAAATAAATTTCTACGAAAAATGTTATATTTTACATACAAACTTTCTAAAGTTTTACCGACAAACTCGAAAATTCTCGTATTTATCAGATATTATATTTTTTCTTCTCGAGTTTCGAACCTCTGCATGCATCGGTAGTGAAACCTGAAATTATTACTTTTTATTATCGGTACTAAAACCCAAAGGTAATCAAACCAAAAAATTACGTAAAAGTATGCAAATCCAAAAATATACTTTGTCACTATTATTAACGATTCCTTACACCACTACTAAAAGCATTATAACTAGAAAAGGTTAGACACGTCAGGTTTTGTGATATTTTCATAGTAAGGGAACGGCGCAGACCATCAAGACGATGCGACGCGACGCTACGAGGTCTATGTAGGTATAGATATGTACTTATTATATGTGCGGTATCTAACATTCGTTGCAGCTAAGGAAATTATTTTACTTATATATAGTTCGGTACTAATATCAATGTTAAATCCAATATAGCATTATCACTTGTTATAATAAAATAAGTCCTTTTTTGATATCTACATCACTTCCGAAAATTATTTTAACAGAAAAAAATAATAAGATATATCTACCACACATATAACACACACTATGCTTGTTGTACTTAGTCTAGTTCTACTTAACACTTGGAAAATATACAGCGACAAATACCTATCAATTTTTTGTACATGTATTCACTTACCATTAGTTCGTTGATTAATTTAGTTTTGTTTGTTATAATTTTAATGATTAACCACAGGTGAATAATAAATTTAACACTTTAAAATTGAAATCACTTCGAATACAACTCTTAAGGCACACGCGAATCACAACTTTGAAGTAAATACATAAAAAAGGCACGAAAAAATAAAAAAAAACTAGCGCAGTTTTCAAAGCCTACTATGAAAATATATTTGAAAAGGCTACTTTGTTTCTTTGTTGAAAGGACGCGATGCACGTTTAAATAAAATTCATCAAACGTTATGGATTATTAATGGACCAATGTTTTGTATTTCTTTTGGTCAAAACATACCACGTCGCATGCATCGTCAGTCATACGTCAGGGATAAGCGAACTTGTAAATTTAATCTCTCAATCATTTTCACAATATTAGAAACTTGTTTAACGACGCCTGACTCATTTCAAGTAAAATATTTTAAATTTGTCTGCCAACTTAAAACTTATTTTAAGTTTCATAATCGAAGCAACTAGCAACCAACTGACACGTTATCCTTTTCAAATATTAGAATTATGCTGTTTTTAAAAATGTCAAAATAACTGACACATTTAAATTTCTGATGTGAAATGCAAATTTTTTTAATAGAAGAAGTTTGTTTATGTGAAAAGTAACTGATCAGGAGGTTTATTGACACATTGTCAACCAACCCTACAACTGATTTAATGACAAAACTTAGCAAAATAAATAAAAGTTGATTATTTTAATCTTTTTTCTTAATTTAATTTTATTTGTTAAGAATGTAAGCTACGGGTTTGGGGGGGGGTCGAGCACGAGCTGAATTCGCCAGGTTGACCAGAAAATTCACGTAGGCTTTTGACTACGTCGGGAATTTTATCTAAATCGGCTAAATAGCCATCATTACCGATATTAATAGTTTGATCTGTCATTTGCAAAATCAAGATTGGGATTAAGTAGAGATTGTAGGATTGTCCTACCTTCTCGAAGAAGAGTCTAGCGCATTGTTCTATTAATGTGTTCAGTGAGTAAATTCCTCCGGGGCCTCTGCTTTCACTTTTTAATTCTTTCTTTTTGTTTGTTAAATTATTTTAAAAGTCTCATTATTATTATTGATTTTAAAACTTTCACTTTATTTTCTTTTTTCTTTTTTAATTAAGAGTCTAACCGTTTCTAATGATTTTCTTAAACTTTTACTTTTACTTTTAATTTAATTTTTTTAGTTAGTTTAGAGTCTAACAGATATTTAAACTTTCACTTTTACTTTTAATTTTCTTTTGATTAAAATTGATACGAATTTTAAACACGACCACGGCCCCTGTTCGGGCTCCAGTTAATGTTTTATTTAAAACAATTTATACAAAAAAAATATTTTTTTGTATCTGAGAGTTTTTAATTCTCAGATACTATACTTTATTATTTAAGAACAGAATTACAACTCAACTTAATTTCAACTCCACATGCATTTATAGGCAAGTCATTTGAATACTGAAGTGAATGACGTAATGAACTCAACTGGAAATTGGAGTGCAGCTGCGTACAGAATTTTGGGTGATGATATGCTATGATGCACTAATGCGTCTTTAAGTTATATAGGTCGGTACTAATATCAATGTTAAAACCAATACCGCATTATCACTTATTATAATAAAATATGTCCTTTTTTGATGTCTACATCAATTCCGAAAATTATTTTAACAGACAAAAATAATAAAATGTACCTACCACACATTAACATACCCACCGAGTGAGAAATGTGCTTCGTCGCTGAAGAAAATTTTGTTCGAAAAATCGCCCTCCACCGCCTGTTGTTCAAGCACCCATACTGGACTTTATATGGATGTAGGTGTAGATCCAAATGCAAAATACGCCATACTGTGCCATAAGACAGTCCTAATTCCTGAGAACGGCGAGGATGGCGTGGGTGGCAATGGCGCAGTGGATAAAGTGCTTGATTGCTAACTTAGACGTGTGGGTTCGATCCCCACGCTAGGCGCATTCTTTTCTATACCTTCAATTTTAATTGGATGCCGCCCATGGGTTAAAATGAGACAGTCAATACCTGGTTCTCAAATCCACTGTGCGAAACTAGTGCCGTGCAATTCAAGTTGCATTTAAGAGACCTTAGGTCTTACAGGCATATAGTTAAAATAAAAAAAAAATCGACACAGTCGGGTCTTCGGCAACACTTTCACTTACAGCAGCGATATTTTTAGTGGTACGAGCGAAACGATGATGCACAGGCCTTACAATATCTGTAACCAGTCTCTTCAAATTTCTTCACAATTTTGCCAATTGCTTGCGTAGTTGGACGATTATGTAAACCATAATATCCTCTTAAAGCACGATACGTGGTTGTGGCAAAATCACCATTTTTGTAGTAGTTTTAAACAATTTTTATCTGTTGTGCGATAGTTAAGCGATCGATTTTCGTAAATTACAGACTTTCAACTGAAAAAAAATTGGTTTAACAACTTTGTTTGAAACCGTAAAATGGATAACGCATTATAATTAAACAATCAGTACACCCTTACATGAATTCTTGAAGATGTGCGGTTTGACGACGTGTGGTCTGATTCAAATAAAATTAAATGTAAAATACATTAACACAACAAACTTCTCATTTACGATTACGAGTAGAAATAGTAAGATTTAAGCAGAAATTAAGTTAAAATGGAATCATGCAAATTATTTTAAATTGATTAAAAAAGAACCTTTAATATTTAAAAAAAATGGTTTAAATTGTCCAGGGATGCAAAAAAGAACAGGAAATAAACAAAAAGTAAAGGGAATGGGAAATGCGGAATTAACGTTTGGCTCGACCCACGATAAGCCAGGTGAAATTTCAAATTAAGATTTCTTATATTTGGCGTAAAAATTGCCAATATATTTACCACTTAGCCTTTCCAGTTCGTATAACCAATTACCACACTTTTTCGGATTCTATATTTTAGGAACTTATGACTGTTGGATACTGCCGAAAAATATGCACTAACCAGAAACATTATACCAATTAAATTGTCAAACAACCTGAAGATTATATATAGAGCACTGATGTGAAACCGTAAAATTCTCAACCCGGGTTAACCCGAGTTAGTTTTTGAACTAACCGGCTTGCAATCCGAGTTAGGTAATTCGGTTTATAAAAAAAATTGTTCAGCTTTTTCCTTCATCTTATAAGAATACTAAAGACCTTTTATGGACCAGGCTTTTTTCACAAAAAAAAAATAACCTTAATTTAAAAAAGCGAATACAAATTCAAAATCAGATAATTATTTATTAATTAGAATTCTATTAAAAAAAAAACTTTTCATTTCAACCCGAGTTACTATACGTTGAAACGAAGTTATACAATACAAGGCAATAAAAAAACCGAACCGAAACCCAATGTCCAGTGCAACTCTATTAGACTTAGCTCGGTTTGATTTAACTCGGTTTGATTTAACTCGATTTATTTTAGCGAAATTTCATTTCTAACTCGTAACAACAGGTAACAAAACATTCAACATCAAACTTAGTTATGTTAGCTACCGTCTACATTCGTAACAGATGTATGTGTATGCTTGCGTTGCGATCAATTCACTTGGTTTGATGCTTCATATATCACATACCTATACATACCACAGCAAAAATAGCGCATACACAACACAAACAACACTTGCGTCTGAAAAAAAAAATAACTACGGAAACGAACGATGGATGAAACCCAGCCACACCCTGTTTCGTTACTACCAAATTGACTATGGAATGTATGTGCGTACATTGTGTTTGGTACAAACCGCAACAAAAGGAGGAGGAGGGTAGTTTTATTATGTTTAAGTCGGTTTGCCTTTGCATTTATTAAATTACTCGGCTGTCGGTTCGGTTCTTTCATCGGTTCGCCAACTCGGTTTGCAAAAGTGTAACCCGAGTTAACTCGGTATGGGTACAACTCGGGTTGACTCGGTTTATTAAACCGGGTTGACACATGACACATGAGAGGGCAATATAATAAAAATTACTGGAAATTATTAAATTGAAGGTTTTGACTGTTTTATTTTGAAGAGATTTTTTTAGATTGATTTTTTTGCGAAGATATAATTTGAGAGTGCTCATTCACCCGTTTTTAAAGAAAGCTTAATTTAGCTATAATCATTTGGTCCTTCGAGGCAAACATAAGAGTGAACCGCATACAAAATAAGCAATTTTGCAAATTGTGACACAAAAAAAACTGAGTTGAGTTAAAATTATAAATAAAAAGACATTAAAACATCTATAAGCATTTCCTTTATATATATATTTGAAATAGTAAATTAAAAACATTTTTTATTAAAACCATAAAAACAATAGTTTATTGATATAAATCCAAGTAAAGAATTGTACTCGACACCCAAGCAAGGTATAAAGCAGTTCAGCTGGTATACTGAGAGAAAATCAAAGTGAGTACATTCCCACTTATTTTTTTTAATTTTATTCTCTAAATACATATTATATCAAAACAAATTAAAATGAGTGCTGGGTTGCTAAAAAGTACATGCAAGCAAATCTTGAAAGATTTTGAAAATTTTAAAAAAGACAGTAAGTGCTGATCGTCGCACGAAAAACTACGTCACAACACGCCTTGACTTACTCGAGGCCAATTTGTTGACCATGGAAAAAGAATTCACGGAGATTGTTAGCAATGATAATTTGTAACAATTGGTACTCTTACCTCTTGAGACTATTCACAGCGAAACAACAGAAATCTATACCACATACACATCTTTGCTTTTAGATGAATTAGACAAATTCGCTGCTGCCGCCCCCTAATTACTCCAAAAGAACCTTTGCAACAATCACAACACCAAAGGTCACACGATGTCCGGCTTCCTAAAATTCATCCTCCAACGTTCACGGGTGAATATCAAAGCTGGCGTTCGTTCCACGACCAAATTGTATCTCTTGTACACATCAATTCTTCGCTCACAAACATAGAAAAGTTACATTATATGAAATCGTGTTGCAAAGAAAGTGCAGGTACTTTGACCAAGCATGCGACATTTTAAAAGCCAGATACGATTTTAAGCGAATTTTAGTTAATAACGAACTAACTCTTTTACGAATTGCCTAGCGTCCGTGAAGAAAGCGCAAAGGGCATTCGCGAATTGTTGGAAAACTCAACAAAAATCCTACATGCACTAAAAAACTTAGATTTGCCAGTCCAACACTGGGATGCGGTGGTGAATTTTTGCTATTGAAAAAACTACCTACGTCGATACAGTCCAAATGGGAAACTTGTTTGGGTAAAAAAGGAGATTCCAACATTCAAGGAACTCTCTGAATTTTTAGAAACGAAATTTCTTACATTGGAGATGCTCGATCAACAACAGACTAAACCATCGACGTCGAACAAAAGCCAATCAAAAAATATTTTCCATGTCAATACATAGCCAACATAAAAATACTTGCAACGTTTGCCATAGAGGTGTCATTCTATGCGATTCTGCACTAAGTTTTTAAAAATGGATGTCAACACAAGGCAGCGAGTGGTGAATCAATTTGGCAATTGTTTTGATTGCCTAGTATGCAGCCATCGCACAAATAGCTGCCACAGTAATAAAACCTGTCACTTCTGCCAAAGATCACACAACTCACTATTGCATCTTGATAACACCAACACAAACTTTAGCAATTCAAACCAACATTCATTTCCTAATTCAAATACCTCAAACACACAACAATCATTCGCTCAACCTAACCCACTGCCAACCAATTCACGCTAACACATTTTCTCGTTCTCAAGCACCATCGCACTCACATATCAAAACACATTCTATCAGACTAACACAAACAAAAATAGTCAGATTACAACACATATATGCATCAGTTTTTCATCCTTCTGATATAGAACAACAGTCATCGTCTGCAAATTGTTATCATCTAAAAAAAATTAAAAACACTTCAATTTTACTAGCTACAGCAATAATCAAAGCAAAATCAGCGCAAGGGGATTTTGTTAAATTAAGAGCGATAATCGATCCAGGATCACAGGCTCCATTGATCACCGAGTCTGCTGTTCAACTTTTAAGTTTGAAAAAACACAAGAAACTTTTTGATGTCTCAGTCATAGGTCAGACCAAGACCAGTTCTTGCAAAAACTATGTTGACCTGAACCTTGCTTTCAATTGTTCCGACTTAGGGACAACAACAAGAGGGTACGGTTACAAAACGCTAACAGAACTACTACCAAGTGAAGAAGTAAGTCCAACCAAATGGAAACACAGAAGGCTTGACATTGGCCGATCCCACCTTTCATCGCCCTGCCAATATTGATATTTTGTTGGGCAATGATGTGTATTGCGATGCAATTCTGCCAATCGCACCAATTGCTCAAAAAACACGGTTTGGTTGGCTTATTTTGGGAAAAGTTCCTTTCCAAGCTTCTCGTGCGTTGCCACGCAACTGAGGCAATTCAGGGAAATTGCATCAAGCTCTCTTATCGAAAATGTGTGCATTTGGTATCGATGAATCTCTTCTTCGTTGGATTAGAAATTACTTTTCGGACCGTTCAATACAAGTTGTATTGGACGGTTTCAAGTCTGATATTCACAAAATAAATGCTGGTGTGCCCCAGGGCTCCGTATTGTCTCCGGCCCTTTTTCTCATTTTTATTAATGACCTCTTATCTGGAACTTCTAATCCACTCAATTATTTTGCTGACGATAGTACTCTCAGCTTTTCATATTCGTTTTCAGATGCACGTCCTTATTCTTCAGATGTGCAGCTGCAACGGCAGCGTATGATAAGCTCATTAAATTCTGATCTTGACAGCATTGTCCAATGGGGAATAAAAAACCGCGTAGAATTTAATGCTTCAAAAACTCAGTCCTGCCATCTGTCGTTAAAGCAGAACCCACCCCAAATGCCACTATCAATGAGCGGCACTTGCATTGAAGAAACCGATCAGCTTTCAGTCCTTGGCATGTGCATCACAGACCACCTCTTGTGGAATGAACACATATTTGATGTCGCCAAAAACGCTGCAAAATGTTTGGGCTTTCTTCGAAGATGAAAGAAATTCTTTTCCCCGTCTGATCTGGCTGTAATCTATAAGGCCTTCGTTCGTCCAAAGCTGGAGTATAACTCGCACATTTGGGCAGGAGCTCCCAAAACTCATCTGAGTCTCTTAGATAGAATTCAAAAAAGAGCTTTAAGAATGATTGGCGATAGAACTATAGTGGATACATTTACATCTCTTGAACATCGTCGTAATGTTGCATGTATTTCGCTATTTTATCGCTATTTTTATAAAAAGTGTTCTAGCGAAGTAGCCAGATGCATTCCTCCCCCTAAACAATTCAACCGTAATACTCGCGCTTCTAGGAATGCTCATCAGTTTACCCTTGAGCCGTACTCTGAAGTACCGAGATTCTTTCTTTAGTCGTACAACACGTATGTGGAATGCTTTACCAAGCTCTATTTTTTCTCCTCATTTTGACATTCTGAACTTCAAAACTAATGTACATCGGTATCTCCTTTTTAATCCTTCCCTTTTTTCCTAAAGCTCGCACTGTGCTTGTCATGTTAAGGGTAGCCAAAACCCCTTTAGTGCGGGTTTATTATAAAAAAAAAAAAATAATGGAAAAGATAATTGCAAAACGCCTACTATGGTTCGCCGAAACAAACAAGTATATCAGTCGTAATCAAGTGGCTTTTAAATCCAACAGGGGGTGCGTTGATGCTCTTCTTCATATAGACAATTTTGTCTCAAAAGCGTTGTCAGCTAAAAACCATGTTTCCATACTATCCCTAGATTTCGAAAAAGCTTTCGACAATATTGGCCTCCACATCGTTCTGAAAAATCTAGCAAAATGGGGTGTCGGAAGAAATATATATGGTTATGTAAAAGCATTTTTAACAAATAGAACTTTTTGTACTAAAACTAATAATGTTTATTCTTCCAAATTCCCGCTGCACAACGGTATACCCCAGGGATCAGCCCACTCGGTGGTATTATTTTTAATTGCGTTCGATGACATAAATACAATCTTTTTAAAACATAAATCCCTAAAACACTGCATTTATGCAGATGATATATATATCTTATGCAAAATTAATGATATTGATAGAAGTAAATTCCTTTTTAAACTAGCATTAGAAGAAATTTTAAATTGGTCGTTAACATCAGGGGCTAAACTGTCAATTCAAAAATGTAAATTGCTTCATATTTGTCGAAAACAAAATTGTTCAAAACCTAATATCAATGTAAATAATGTTAATATTGAAAATGTTAGTAATTTAAGTATTTTAGGACTAGTCTTTAATAAAACATACTCGTGGAAAACACATTGTTTAGATCTTAAGAAGTCCCTAGCTGCGAGAAGTAATATTATAAGATATCTAGCCTCTAGAAAAAGCAATATGCACATTAACACTTTATCAAACACTACCAAAATGTTAGTTTTAAGTAAAATCGACTATGGGTTGTACATCTACGGGAACTGTCCTAAATCAACATTCAAAATAATAAAACCCGTTTACCCACGATGCAGCCAGGAGAAGCATTAACGCTTTCCCGACGACCCCAATAAAAAACATATTGGCAGAAGCAGGTTTACCCAGCATTGAGGAACGCATAGACGCAATCACGATAAAACTGTTTGCGAAACTAGTTTTCACCAGAAATTCGGTCATAGATAACGACGTGAAAAATACCATTGGCCGTAGTAAAGGGACCAAAAAGATACCATCCGCCATCGCCTTGATTATCGCCAAAGCAGCAGAATTGGAACTCCCAACTAAACGAGAGCGTATCATTACCCCACGGCACCCTCCATGGTTCATTTGCTCCGAATCTCTCATACTGACCTTAGCCAACTACAAAAAACCAAACACTAACAGTAATATATATTGTCAACTGTTCAAAGCAATATCACTTGATCGGAAATCGGATGGATGGGAATTCATTTTCTCTGATGGTTCTAAAAAAAATAGATAACACATAATTTGTTGTAACCCTTGAAAATGGAACTATAGCCTGCATTGGTAATTTACCTGAATTATCATCTATATTCACAGCCGAAGCATTTGCACTACTTCAAGCCACTAAGTTCGCTATGGGACACCGAGGCAAATACATCATATGCTCTGACAGCATATCTGTACTCAACGCCATAAAAAACCCCAACAACAACGAACTCACATCTGAAATAAGATATCAACTCACCAAATCACCCTACACGTTGGAATTCAGGGAAACGAATTTGCTGACAGCTGCCAACTCGGCAAAAAAATCTCCAGTGTATACTGGCTTCAACATCTTCACCAAATTAGACTTGCTTAAACAAACTCAACAAATATCAAAAGCAAATATTATACATGACTGGAGTCTCTACCACCACCACTATAAAAAACCCAACCTGTATTGTCGAGTTTTCCTTATTTGTTTCCTTTCCAGGAGAACAAAAGAAAAGAGGTCGTAGAATTTTCGTTTACGTATTTTATTTAAGAGAAATACAATTATACAGTTAATATTATTTATATGACTCCAAACCTGAGAACTAAGGGAGACCCAGGAATCGCCTAGTTCGCCGCTTAACTCTCCGATCTGGTGATAGCAAAGAAAAACAATTAGCAAGACCTTCTAGGAATACCTTAAAGTATCTTGCAACCGCTTTCCTTCGCTGTTCAAAAGAAACTTCTTCGAAATCGTTCTGTGCTGTGGTATTTATACCATAAGAAAAAGCTTTCACGCAAAGATACAAATATACACATTATAAAGATATAAAATACAAAATACAAAGGTAATGTAAAGATACAAAGTATAAAGATAATGTAAAGATACAAAGTATAAAGATATAAAATACAAAATACAAAGATACAAAATACAAAAAGTATTCTAAAGCTATGTGAAGCTTTTTTATTTAACAAAACTTAATACAGCAACAGAAATTTATTCAAACATTCAAACTTTGTTTATATAACGTATATACATTCAAAAAAAATAGGTTGCTTGACTATTAAGTACAAGTAAGCTGCTTCATTCTCCCCCTTTGACATGATGAACGTCACGGAATTATGTCAAATTTTATGTTATTTTCTTCGGTCGGCCCCGCTTTCTGAGGGTCATCAGTGGAGTAGAAGTCTGGTTACATCTGATCCTTCGATGTATCCTATTTTAAAGTGGCCCACACGATCGCCAAGGCCTCCCGTTCCGTTGTGGAGTAATTTTTTTTCACTATCAATCACCAGTCTGCTAGCATATTCAATGGGGTGTTCGTCAACTCCCTCCCCTTGGAGTAAAACTGCTCCTAATGCGTAACTGCTGGCATCTGTTTTTAAGAGAAACGGAATTTTCAAGTCGGCTTGTCTGAGTATTGGTGCAGATGTTAAGAGCTCCTTAAGTGTAGCAAAGGCTTTTCGGTGTACTTCAGTCCAAGACCAATTCACCTTCATTTTTGTAGGCTGACTTAATGGTTTTGACACATCGGCAAAATTAGGGATAAAACGATGGTACCAGGAACATTTTTGTAAAAAGGAAAGTACCTGTTTAACATTTCTTGGCTCTGGTCGATTTTTAATGGCTTGAATTTTTTCGGGATCTGTACTTATACCATCGGAATTCAATTCGCTCACGCCCTCGAAATAGGAAGAGTCCTGTTTCACCACCTGTAATACTTAAATGTATTAGTCTGCAAGAGAAGAACTCTATACTAAAGTGCATCACCGTCTACCGAAAGCAACAACAACGCAAACAACTCTCACTGCGTGACCTGGGTATATAGTAAGATAACTCTTGTTTTCTGAATAAAAGCTTATCCAAAAATACTCGTACTCATCTCCACCATGCTATGCTTATAAGGAATAACCACCAACTGTTCAGTGCGTGCTCAAAACATGGTTCTGTTTTCATCAAACTAACAGCTGAAGAAGAAAGTTTTCCTGTGTACAAGATTGAAAGTTTAGAAGATTTAGTGACGTCAACCTAATTTTGCCGTAAGAAATGACACAACATATAATTTAGAAATGCTTCTATTATACATTTTCCCTCCTGGGGGTAAGCCTTGACGTGGCGGAGGGGCTTACGGTGACTACTACTGTGAAACCTACAGCTATGCGATCGCGGAACTTGATTCTGCAGTAGGGCCACCCATGGTCGACAGGTCGAAGTGGAGTAGGATGTCGCTACTAATTACCCCCCAACGAAGGAGTGTTTCCCACCAAGGCACTCCCAACAGATTTGACGGTAGCGGAAGAATTCTCGCGATGGAATCAACGGTAGCGTCACTAGTTCCAGTCAGGTTGAACTACTTGGTGAACACCTTGTATAGACTACTCAGAGGTAATCAGAGCACAGGCTTATAAGGAGCGGTAAATCCAGACTCTCGTCCTTGGAGTTATTAAAGGACCTGGCCCTCCAGGTTGGGGGCTCCTGCCGCTGGGGTAACTGCCCGACGTAGGAGTATCTAGATAGTTATGAAACAGCTACAAGCCTCGGGAAAGGAGACAGCGGTTATTTGGGTGCGGCTTTGTGGTAAGAGGCAAACTTAGACAAGAACTTATGTATTTTAAATACGTTAGCGAGCGCCTTGTCACAATCCGCATCAGGGCCAAATTTAAAAACATCTCGCTGATCTGTGTCCACGCCCCAACGGAAGAGAAAGATGACTCGATCAATGAGGATCTCTACTAACTTGTCGAAAAGATGTACGATAAGTGCCCGAAGTACGACGTTAAGATTGTTCTTGGCGACTTTAACGCCCAGATCGGAAAGGAGGGTATCTTTGGTTCGACGGTCGGAGGACACAGCCTGCACGACGAAACTTCTGAAAACGGGCTTAAAATGATCGACTTTGCGGCGGGGAGAAATATCACCCTAGCAAGCATTCGATTCCCCCATCTCAATATACACAAGGGAACTTGGAAGTCTCCAGATCAAGGCACTGTTAACCAAATTGATCATGTCGCGATAGACGCCAGGCATGCATCCAGTATCCTGGATGTCCGAACTTTCCGAGGGGCCAACATAGACTCGAATCACTACCTTGTAGTATCTAGAGTCCGGATGCGGATATCCTTGGCGCCTCAGTGAAAAGAGGATATTAGGAAAAAGTTCAACGTCGGTAAACTTTTATCACCGGAGACTGCCACAACTTTTGCCGACCGCGTCGCCCTCCATCTCTCAGAAAACGCACCAGCATCACCAACTATAGACGAACAGTGGAATCATTGCCAGCTAGCCATTAGAAGTGCCGCCTCTGATGTGCTGGGTTTCAATCGACAACCAAAGCGAAACCTCTGGTTCGATGAGGACTGTCGGCAGGCACATGCAGAAAAGGACGAAGCATATGAGTCAATGCTGCAAGCTAGGACCAAAACTGGTGAGAGAGCAGCCCGCGAGGTCAATGTGCAAAAAAGAAGAGAGGAACACCGACTCCTAAGAAGGAAGAAGAGGCAGCACGAAAAGCAAGTGGTCGAGTCTATTGAGGGATGCTACTGCAGGGGTAACGCTCGAAAGTTCTATCAAAGGGTGAAACGATCTACCCAAGGATTCCAGCCCAGAATAGAAGCCTGCCGTGATAAAATTGGTAATATCGTAGGAGATACGCAGACGGTGCTGAGAATTTGGAAGGAACACTTTTCCAAGCTGCTAAGCGGCGAAGACTGCCAACCCTCCGTTGCTATGCAGAACAACCCATTCAACTTGGACGATGATGGTCAAAATATCCGCCCACCTGACCTAGAAGAAGTAAGAACGGCGATATCCAAACTTAAGTCGCACAAGTCCGCGGGTTCAGATGGCCTGCCAGCTGATCTGTTTAAGGCAGCAGGAGATGACTTGGTCAGGAGCATACACCAACTCATTTCTATGAATGGAAGCTCGACATAGTGTGCCCTATCCACAAAAAAGGAGATGCTCTGAACTGCGCCAAATACAGAGGTATAAGTCTCCTCAACATCGCATACAAAATTATGTCGGCTATTTTGTGTATCCGCCTAGAACCTTTTACCAACGACCTGATCGGATTTTATCAGTGTGGCTTTAGGCGAGGAAAATCAACTAACGATCAGATTTCCACACTCCGGCAGATCCTGGAAAAAACCCAAGAATTCCAAGTCGATACGCACCATCTCTTCATTGATAGAGACGAGTTATACAGAGCCTTGTCACATCTCGGCTTCCCTGCCAAACATGTCCGCTTGTGCAGAATGACAATGAAGGAATCTCGCTGCTCCGGCAGAGTCGGTAAGAACTTCACCGACGACTTTGATGTCGAGAAAGGTTTGAGACAGGGTGATGCGCTATCATGCAATCTCTTTAACATCGTGCTGGAAGCAATTGTGCGCAACTCAAATGTCAACACCAGAGGCACAATTTTTCAAAAGTCCGTTCAACTTCTTGCTTATGCTGATGACATTGACATCATAGGCAGAACAAAACGAGCTGTAAGTGGAGCATTTGCAATTATTGAAGCGGAAGCGGCGAAGATGGGTTTGACTGTTAACGAGACGAAAACTAAGTATATACTGTCATCGAGAACAGAAGTCCAGCACCATCGACTGGGACAAAACGTCACGATTGGCGGTTATAACTTCGAAGTAGCCAGAGACTTTGTTTACCTGGGATCCACAACAATATCAGTGCGGAGATCAAACGAAGAATCACACTTGCAAATCCCTGTTTCTTCGGGCTTAGAAAGCATTTGAGTAGTAAAGCCCTCTCTCAAAGAACCAAAGAGACCCTATATAAAACTTTAATCATCCCAGTCCTGCTGTATGGGGTAGAGCCATGGACACTGACAAAATCGGATGAAAACCAGCTGGGTTGCTTTGAGAGAAAGATTCTTCGAGTTATGTTTGGCCCAGTGTGCATCGGTGGTGAGTGGAGAAGAAGATTTAACGACGAACTTTACGGGCTCTACAGCGATATCAAAAAGCTAAAAATACAGCGACTGAGATGGCTAGGTCACGTGGAGCGCATGCACATCGACGCACCAGCCCGACGAGTCTTCGTATCCAACCCCGGTGGACAACGCGATAGAGGAAGGCCTTATCTTAGGTGGCGCGATCAAGTGGTGAACGACCTCAACCAACTTGGTGTGCGTAACTAGTGGCAGCTAGCTAGGGACCGGGCTAGCTGGATAGGTTTGCTGGTTGATGCTGCATCTAAAGTAAAGTAAGTAAGTTCTATTATACAGCCTTTTTTATATGCCTTTTTTCGTTCATCTAATTTTTTGTTTCTTTATTTAATATCCTTTATTTTACTATCCTACTTTATTCTACTATTTTAAAGACGTTGGTCCAGAATAATTAAAAAATAAATCTATAATAAATTATATAAAAGCGCGAAAATGGAAGAAAATTGTAAAAAATGCTCCAGGCGATTTTTACCTAAAACCATTAAAATAAAATGCTTTTGGTTTTTCTAAAAGCTTATTTCATGATAAGTGCAAAAGTTTACTGGTATATGCTGCGTCAACACAAAGAAATGACGTTTTTGTATGTGATGAGTGCTTGGACAATGACAATGTTGTTAATTATAATTTACAAGAAGTGCTAAACTACAGTCAGTGATGATAACCAAAATTTGATAAAACAAGAAAAAGCAATAATGGGTATCATTGAAAAATTATAAGTGTTAAATAAAAATGGAAATAAAAAATATTCATAGTGCATAAAATTTGACATTTTCCTACTAGGCAATAAGCTATATTTTGAAATATTTAGAATGTATTTCTTGCCAAATATCGCCGAAAAGCTGTAAGTCATCACTCTTTTCCGCAGGTGATATTAAATCCGATAATTTCCAATTGTTGGTATAACCAAATTAAGATTTTTTAGAAGTCTTAATAACCTTCACAATCGAATTCGACATTTTATGCCTTGCACGTTTTATAACATACACCTACGTGCTGCTAATGAGTGCTTATTTATTACTAAATAAAGGATATGCACTGCCTTGCTCTTTAAATGCTTCTTGCTATTCCAATTTCAGAGCTTTGGTAGGAAGCGCTGCTCAAGTTTTCGCTAGCTATATTTTTAGGCAAGTTGACAGCAGCTGACACAAAGCCACTCGAACATCTTTTATTTAAGTATTTTTGATCTAGCAAGTTTCGCACGAATAAGCTAACTTTAACTTTTACTTAAATTGGAAGAACGCCCCTACCTATGCTTATTAATATGATTTATAAAGCAACAAAAATTGATAAAACGTATTTTTGACCCAGTTTGTTACGTTAGACATTTTTTATTTCCTTTACGTAAATAGGTGTGAAACAATATTTTTAAGAAAAGAACACATAATTAACCAAAAATTATTGATTTTTGACTGCTTTCAGCTAACTTTTCGAATCGTTCACAAATATATTCGAATTGTTTGGTTTCCGAGACAACTTATATAGCAAATATGTGAACCTGCCCTTCGTGATTCATTAAAATCATCGGAACTACCAAATAAACAACATAAAAGCATTCGAAACTCGATTAAATGTCAAAAATCTATCCAGAGCAGACTTCTGCTTTTAGTTTTATTGAAAGCAGGTTTTTGTATTTGTAATGTGTGCAAATTCTGCTTTGCTGCCGATGTCATTTTGCCAAAAGAACAGACCTAATGTCAACACGTTCCAAAACACAAGAAAAAGCAACTCTATTAGCACCACCACGATCAAACATCAATTCCCCAGCTGCAACTGCCCCTAAACGGAATAAATTGAAAACAACGCAGCCGCAAATACCCCTTTCTACATCACCATCGTCACATATCAATACTTAAGGAGCAACAGCTCTAAAAGCGAATAAATTCAGCGAAGATGGTGAACCTCATCTCACGCTCGCTGCACTTGAAGAGCGCTTAAATAAACATAATGACATGATCATTGGTCGCATTACGATGACCTCTCTAAAATACGCTGTGAACTCTTCGAAAGACTACAGCAAACTGAACAAAATTGGTCTCAGAAGTTTAACAAAATAAACAACTCAATCACAGAAATATTAAATCGTGTTCAATGCATTGAAACCAACTCTGTTGATACTCCCACTCCCACCTTTGACAGCAAGTTGGTCATTGCAAACACCACAATTGCAGGCGTTGAGTGCAGAGTGGATATTATCGAAGGAAACTCAGCTGATGTGCGTGAACTCAATTCTAAGCTTTTGTCATTGCAACAACATATTCATATATCGGAGAATAAAATGCACGACTGGATAGCACGAACTTGCTCTTATGTTCGACCACATCATATGCAAAAGGTTTCTATTAAGAATCTAAATATATTTTCACTTAATTTTTTATATAGAAAAAAAAATTTTAAACCCGGTACGATTTGAAATATTTAATAATATAAACTTTAAAACAAAATTTTAAAAAAATCATCAACTCGTTTTCAAAATATTGAATTTTCAAAAAAAAACAAATATTTTTTTTCAAAAATCCAAAAAAATATTTTTCGAAAATTTTAGTATGCAGTATTATTTATAATTTGAAGGAGCTCCTCTTACATAATTTTTTTTATCGAAATCCGTTCAGCCGTTTATGAGAAATTTCAAAATCAAAAAAATGGTTGTATGGCAGGTATAATATAATAACAAAATATTAAAAAAAAATATTTTAACCAAAATATAGCGTATATCTAAAATAGTCCACACACTTATTTTATCAAAATCGTTAGAGCCGTTTTCGAGATAATTGAGATGGTATACAAAATTGTATGGCAGGTACCGTTAGTTTTGGACCTCAAAAAAACGATTCAAAAATCTATTTTAGACAATCACATAAAACCCTTAAATACCAAGTTTGAAGAAAATCGCTTCTGCCGCTGGCGCTGTAGAGTTGTACAGAAGACAGACGGAATTGCGGGACCCACTTTTTTGTGTTCTCCATCACCGTAATGTCAACTTTGTTTAAAATCTCGAATTCGATTTTTTTCCAAATGCAAAACTTGCCCTATAGTACCTATGTATATCGCAAGTAAAAAAGATATTGCAGCGGACGCTGTCTTAGGAAAGCTAGAGGAAAATTTAACTATGTTCTTTAATCGTCTGTATTTAACAGCCAATTGCAAACCTCCCACTCTGAAGAATATCTTTCGCTCACGCTCTCGAAATAGTAAGAGTCCTGTTTCACCACCTGTAACACTTAAATGTATTAGTGTGCAAGAGAAGAACTCTATACTAAAGTGCATCACCGTCTACCGAAAGCAACAACAGCGCATACAACTCTCACTGCGTGACCTGGGTATATAGTCAGATAACTCTTGTTTTCTGAATAAAAGCTTATCCAAAAATACTCGTACTCTTCTCCACCATGCTATCGTTATAAGGAATAACCATCAACTGGTCAGTGCGTACTCAAAACATGGTTCTGTTTTCATCAAACTAACAGCTGAAGGAGAAAGTTTTCCTGTGTACAAGATTGAAGGTTTAGAAGCTTTAGTGACGTCTAATTTTGCGGTAAGAAATGACACAACATATAATTTTGAAATGCTTCTATTATACAGCCTTTTTTATATGCCTTTTTTCGTTCATCCAATTTTTTGTTTCATTTATTTTACTATCCTACTTTATTCTACTATTTTAAAGACGTGTTAAGACGTTGGTCCAGAATAATTTAAAAATAAATCTTTAATAAATTATATAAAAGCGCGAAAATGGAAGAAAATTGTAAAAAATGTTCCAGGCGATTTTTATCTAAAGCCAGTAAAATAAAATGCTTTGGTTATTCCAAAGGCTCATTTCATGATAAGTGCACAAGTTTATTGGTATATGAATTATATGCTGTGTCAACACAAAGGAATGACGTTTTTGTATGTGATGAGTGCTTGGACAATGACAATGTTGTTAATTATAATTTACAAGAAGTGCTAAACTACAGTCAGTGTTAATAACCAAAATTTGATAAAACAAGAAAAAGCAATAATGGGTATCATTGAAAAATTATAAGTGTTAAATAAAAATGGAAATAAAAAAATTCATAGTTCAAATAAAAATGAATAATCATATGCAAGTCAATTAAAAAAGGGTCAGCCAGTTGTGGCTCAAGCCCAAAGCTCCCCAATGTGGTGAAAAAACAAAACAAGATTTGAAGGAAAAAGTTGATCCCACTAATTCATTAACGCTGTGGTTGAAATTATTTGTGAGAGTGAAAGGGAAAGCGATGCAATACAAAGTGCAGTTATTGTTACTACCAATTGATACTGACAACACTGGTTCCTCATTCAACAGATACCGTTTTGTATCTTTCTATCTTTTTATATATCTGTCCTTCTTTTTTTTCCTCTTTCTTTAAGATACATATTTGAAATAACTCAATCATTACTTTTACTTCCAAATAAAGTTTCACGAACGGCAGACGCCTTAAAACAAAGCCTTGTTATTTTAATAGCAATAATTATATTAAGTTCAAAGAACAACAGGTTATGGGCCCAGACCCGAACTGCAAAGCATAATTAATCTTTATCAATATAATTACGTTTTATTTATTTCGAAAGAAAATCAGACATTATTCAGTCGCAGATTATTCTAGATATAAAAGATGTCGGGGCACGCCGTTCATATCGATTAACTTTAAAAAGATAATTTCGATACTTGGAAGCTGCAAATATGTGCTATTTTGGTGAAAAACGACTACTGGGGTTACGTTAACGGATCCAACCAAAACCCAAAGCCTGTCTTGGATGAAAATGGCGCAGTAATATAAATGCAATTAATTCCTGGGCAGTTGCCGATCCAGAGGCAAGGGCAGATATTATATTGGATATATCGCCATCCGAACTTTGCCACATAAAACATTGCTGTACCTCAAATGATGTTTGGGCGAAGCTTTATGAAGTTTACCACTCGAAAGGGCCAGCGCGTAAAGCCACTTCACTGAAGCAACTGCTTTTCACAAAAATGAGAGAAGGTGAGGGCATGATGGATCATGTCAACAATTTTTTTGGTACGATTGATAAGTTAGCTGAGATGGATATTGATATAGCTGAAGATCTACTCACTATTCTTCTGTTGTACAGCATTCCAGAGAGTTATGAAAATTTTCGTTGTGCTATAGAGGCGCCAGACGACTTGCCAACACGTGAGGCACTTAAAATAAAACTCTTGAAGGAATTCAGTGCTACAAAAGAAAAATCAAGCCAAGTTAAACAGCAACAACAGGACGCAGATGCATTTGATGCTAAATATGCTAAACAAAATCGACATTTTCAGCGCAACACCGATGCACAGACATTTACAAACAAGCCATCCGGAAGTGCAAGTAACAGGAAAACATATAAATGTAATTTTTGAAAAAAGGTTGGGCACGAGGCGGTAGATTGTTGGAGTAAAGGCAGGTCAAATAAGCAGTGTATCAAACGCCGAGGAAGACGCATTCTCAGTTGTTTAACACAAAACTCACATCGAAAAACTATCCCTTGGTATCGCACTTCAGGCTGCTTAAATTTCTTTGGACAATAACTGGTGCATCGACAATCTGGCAACTTCTGATCTGTGTCATGATAGACAACAATTTATAGATTTTACAGAAATCAAAAATCAAACTGTGCGATTGGCGGTTGATAAAACCACAGACATTCTTTGAAAGGGTACTATTCGTTTAAATATTATATCCAAAAATAACACATAAACTATTCGTTTGGACAACGTTCTATATGTACCAGAGCTAAAAACTAATCTGTTATCCATTGCTAAAACAGTTTGAAAAGGGGATACGATTCATTTTGACCAGAGCGGTAAAGTCTTTAAAAACAGAGAAAGCAAAATAATTTTAACAGCGGCTCGAAATTGAGATGTTTATTTCATTCAAGCACGTTACAAGTCAACATCAACTGCCTCTGACAAATTAAGCCAGTTGGACGAATGGCATCAGTGTTATGGACATCTCAATGAAAAAGATCTCAAGAAGGTGGTATAAAATGTATACCATATTTGGCTGCTGGTCAGTTATCTACATGCGACGTTTGCATACGGGGTAAGCAGAGTGCTGAACCATTTCCTAAAAAATCGCAGACCAGAACCACAAAATTAATTGAGTTGGTTCATTCTGACGTGTGTTGTCCAATGCGAACAACAACTGTCGGGGGTGCTTCGCATTTTGCAACATTCGTGGATGACCATTCGAGATTCGTGGATGTTTGTTTCTTGAAGGCAAAAAGCGATGTCAAGGAAGCATTTACAAACTATAAACAATTAATTGAAAACCAGACGGAACTCAAAATAAAAACTCTGCAGACGGACAACGGGCTTGAGTATTGTGGACCAGATTTTACACATCTTATATTGGAAGCTGGAATAAAAAGGGAGCATACTGTTGTGTATACACCTCAGCAAAATGGGACCGCAGAGAGGATGAATAGGATCCTAGTTGAAATGGCTAGATGTATGATGCTACAATCAAATCTTGCACCATGCTTCTGGGGTGTAGCTATTGCCACAGCTGCGTACATTCGAAATCGATGTCCAACCAAGCAACTCTATTATGACTCCTTTTGAAGTCAGATATGGATATAAACCGGACGTGTCGCACTTTAAAACTTTTGGATGTAAAGCATTCGCTCCTAATAAAAAACCGAACAAAGGGAAATTTGAATCCCGATCAACAAAATGCACATTTATCGGGTATTCAACTACATCAAAAGCTTACCGCCTATGGGATGCAGAAAGAAAAAAGTAATCATCAGTAGATATGTTAAATTTATTGAAAATTTTGTATGTAACAAAGAGTCGGAAAATCAGATTCAATTAAAAGAATTTGAGACTATGTTTAATTTTGAAAAACCGTCAGAAATAAAAATTGAAACAATTGAATACAAAGACCAAATGGAAAATAAAAATGAACCTGACATCGAAGACAGTGAACCAAAAAATTGCCAGTCGATATCGTACTGCGGAAGTGTTAACACGTCTCGGCTTCCCAGTTTTTCCAAATTAAATTTCGTGTGTAAGCTTAAGTTTTACATTAAGTCAACATTCCATAAGTGGTGCAGTAGCACAGTGTTAGAGTGGCCGACCGAGAATCCGAGGGTCGCCAGTTCGATTCCCAGCCGGGCATCAAAACTTTAGCTGCTTTTTTTCACAACCGTGAAGTGGAAAACTTTATTGGTTGGGAAAACGAGCAAAGGAGGAGGAGCTTAAGCACCGGGGCATCGAAAGGTGTCCTAGGGCCAATGAGGCCAGCGATGGCATCAGCTGAGGGAACATCGAAAAATGTTCCAATTACAAGCAGTGATTCTGCAGCAACAACATCAACAGCAATAACAACAACGGCAACATCATCCGATGTTAATCAAAAGCGCAGAAAGAGGATCAAGTGCGCACCAAATTTAGTAAAAAGGAGATCCACGACCACCTCAGCAAAGCTGCCAGCTGGGGTGCATACGTCCGATATAGACGAGACGTCAGAGGCAGCAAGACAAACCCAGCTAGACACTTCACCCGAAGAGGGTATAGCATATATGTCTGAGGAAGGAGAAGGGCACTTCACGACGGGCGATAGTACTGCCTTCGTGAACCTCTCCACATCAGAGGCGTCATCTGAGGAGGACGAGGAACAAATAATTGTCGCTCGAATTGAAACAATGGAGGCAGAAATCCAAAGTTTGAAAAGCCAACTTAAGGCCAAGCTAGAAGCGCGCAGAGCCAAACAAATGAAAGAAATCGAGGAACAAAAACAACAACAGCAAAACGAACAATTACAAAAACAACAGCCACAGCAGCAGCCAAAACAACAACGGCCAAAACAACAACAACAGCAACAGCTGCAGACACAAGTCCAGAAACAAACGCAAGAAAAACAGCAGCAGCAGATTCAAAAGCAGCAGAATCAACAGCCGCAGAAAAGTCAGTCTCAGCAGCAGCAGCCACAGCCGCCGATTATGAAAAAAGAAAAGGTGCCACCCATTAATACTTATAAAATGGAGTTACAGGATACCATAAATCTATGTAAGTTGACCATAGGTCAAAATTTTACTATTAAACGATTAAATAACGATAGGCATGCTATCCAGTGCTTTACACTGGAACAGCACAAAAAAATTAAAGAGTTGCTAAAAGAAACTACTACTGAGTTCTTTAGTTTCACCCCTAAAACCGAAAAATTTCAAACGGTCCTTTTGAAGGGCATAGATTCCTGCACGGAACCACAGGTGCTCTTAAATGAACTCCGCCAACAAGCGAATGACGATCTCGACTTTATCGGGGTCAAGCCGTTCGCTACAGTTAGAGCTAGGCGGGAGAAGCGGAGTCTTCCCTTCTTCCTTGTTCAACTCTCACCCAGCAGCAAACTGGATAGTTTGAGGAGTATATCCGTCCTCAACTGCCAGGTTGTAACTTGGGACAAATTAAAAAGGCGCGGCGACATGCTTCAATGCATGCGCTGCCAAAGGTTCGGCCACGCCGCAGCAAACTGCGAAATGCAGTCACGCTGCGTTAAGTGTGGAGAGAACCACAATGCAGATGAATGCAAGTTAGGAAAGGAACGGGTCGAAGATAGGACCCAGCTTAAATGTGTACTCTGCCGAGGCGCCGGACACCCCGCTAATTATCGGGGATGCCCGACGTTTCAGCTTATAAAAAACAATAAAGCAGCAAAGCAAACAGTGGTAGAAAAGCGTCCAACAGTGCGCCCTCCTACAACAACGCCCGTCAACCCCCAAATTTCTTACGCCCAAATGGCGTCAGGAAGGGGAAGCACGGTACAGCCTACACCAAAGGTCGCCCAACAGGCCCCCGTGCCTAAGGCGCCGGCGGCACAGGCGGATATTATGGGCGTTCTACTGGCCATCCAGGGCCAGTTGAACGGCCTCCAAAACCAGATCAGGGAGCAGGCGACTAGGGTGGATTATCTCTACTCTGTTTTGCCGAGCTTAACGCAACTTAGAGGTTAAGGGCGCGCTGCCGGAGAGGCCCTTTAAGATCCTAGCTGTGAATGTAAATTCATTGATTAGGACCGAACGTAGATCGAATTTATTCCAATTGCTTAAAGACATAAGTCCAGATGTGTTTATGGCTAGCGAAACTAAGCTTAACCAGAAACATAAATTGACTAACAACAATTACAATATCGTAAGAAGAGACCGACCCAACTCCACGCAAGGAGGAGGCGTCGCAATCTTTATACGTAAAGGCATTAGTCATAAGGTAATATATAATAGTGATGTGCGAAAATTTCGGACGTTAGAGGCATGCATCATATGCATTCATCTCCAACAGGGGAAGCGAATGTATGCGATCGCTGCCTATGCACCGGAAACACCTCAGCCCACACAGTTTATAACAGAGCTTGAAAAGCTTTTTGAATGCTTAAGATTGAGCTCGGAAGAGAATTACTATATATTGGCGGGTGATTTAAACGCCAAGCACACAGATTGGGGAAATCAAATACAAAATCCTCGAGGTAACCATCTATTTAATTGGATGGTTCGATACAACCTTGAGTATCGCATCGATCTTCTAGCCACAGACAGGCCATCGTTCCCAAGAAGCGGTGCCTATCTGGATCTATTGCTTAAAGACGCAAGACTAACAATTACTGACGCTGTGGGTCAACGGCCAAGAAATTGTTTACGAACGATCGAGTACGACAGTGACCACTGCGGACTCGCCACCGTAATACAACTTCCGAACCAGCTTATGGAGTTGGAGGAGTATGTGCCTGTGCATACTTACAATTACAGTAAGGTGCGCTGGCCACGTTTCTCCAATGCCTTATTGAGTGAATTACGTTCAAATGGTATATCCCCACCAAATGACAGGAACCTAACAAATACTGAAATCGACAGATACTTAGAACAAATTGACGAAACGATTCTACGATTTGGAGGAGTATGTGCCTGTGCATACTTACAATTACAGTAAGGTGCGCTGGCCACGTTTCTCCAATGCCTTATTGAGTGAATTACGTTCAAATGGTATATCCCCACCAAATGACAGGAACCTAACAAATACTGAAATCGACAGATACTTAGAACAAATTGACGAAACGATTCTACGAACAATGAACAGAACAATACCGAAATACAAAGAACGTAACGCAACTGACATGTACCGTAACGCGACAATTGACGCACTTCACAGACAAAAAAGTGGACTACTGACAAGACTAAAACGCTTGTACAGGCGGTTTACTGATACACGAGACCTGGAGATTAGGACACTGAAGTCGTCCATCAAAAACATCAACCAATTGATCAAAGAAAATTATAGATTGGCTATTAATTCGTTCTGGGACAATAAAATTCGTGCCGTTAACTCCAGCGACCCAAGTATGTTCCCAAAAATTAATAAGGTTTTTAGAAGAAAGGATCAAAACGATCTTCCGTGTCTTAAGCTCCAGAGGACGACAGAGAACAGAGACGTACTTCTGACAGCAGGCATAGACCCAGAGGATGCCGTATTGGACGATGACCTCTATATAATCGAAGATCCGCAGGAGAGAGTGGAGGCTGTGGGGGCTGCTTTCCAGCAAGTGTACAAGGTGAATGCTAGCATTCGCCCGAATCATGACCTGGAGAACAGAGCTCTGCTTCATCACTTATGGCTCCGGAACGATATAACCGAATGGCGATCTGAGAACCTTGGTTTTACCAGGTTTAATGATGAAGATTTGGCAAACGCCATAATCACCGACCGAAATGGGCCCAGCCCCCTGTTAATTTCGAAGAATGAGCTCCAGCTCATCTTCGATTCATTAAAGAAAAAGAAGTCTGCAGGAGTCGATGGTATATCCAACGTTGTATTACGACAGTTGCCTCAAGAAGCAGTTGACATTTATACCACACTGTTTAACAACGCGCTGAATAATGCATATTATCCAGTGCGGTGGAAGACAGCTGTGGTGCACCCTCTCCCAAAAAAGGGAAAGGACAACTCCAATCCGGCGAATCTCCGGTCGATAAGTCTTCTTCCGAGTATCAGCAAAGTATTTGAAAAGGTTATTAATAGAGCTCTGTTCAAGTGGGCGGAGGACAAAAATATCATCCCGGATAATCAGTTCGGTTTTAAGGCGGGACATGACACAATTCATGCCGCGTCTAAACTTGTTTCTGATATCCAATGGAACAAAACTAAAAAGCAGTGTACGGGTGCCTGTCTGGTTGATTTGGAGAAGGCCTTCGACACCGTATGGTTAGAAGGTCTCTATCTAAAGCTAACCAGACTAGGTATAAGTAAACCTCTATTGTATATGCTTTATGACATGCTAAATGGTAGAAAGTTTGTTGTCAAGAGTGGCAATGTAACTTCTACTGCAATTTTTAATATTAATAATGGTCTTCAGCAGGGAGCGGTTAACTCGCCGATTCTATTCAACATTTACACCAGCGATCTGATAGGTAGTCTAACTCAGGCAATTGCGTACGCCGACGATCTAATTGCGTACAGAACAGCTCATACAGTTGAGGTCATCAAAAGTCTCTTGCAGAGTGACTTCGACAAGATTCAGCGATATTGTGATGACTGGAAGTTGAAAATCAACTTCCAGAAATCAGAAACTATTTTGTTTAGGACTCCGTTGTCTAGCGCCTCAAGGGATACGAGAAAGAACTGGCGCAAGCTGGTGATCGTAGGGCCACATGGACATCCACTGGCGAGTAAAAGTGTAGTAAAGTACCTTGGCATCTGGTTGGATCAGTACCTGTATTTCGACAGACATATAGGTGCTGCTTTGGCCAGGGCTAGGGGAGCCTTAGCCTTGACAAAACGACTGTTTTATAGCAGCCGTCTTGACAGCAGGGTGAAGGTGATTTGCTACATGGCCCTCATCAGGCCGATGATTGCCTACGGATGCCCGGTGTGGTTCAACGTTGCCCCATCTCAAATGGAAAAGATTCGGGTGTTTGAGAGGCAATGTCTTAGACGTTGCCTTGGATTACACAGAACACCAGAGTCGGAGTACACAAGATATTATTCCAACCAGGTTCTATACAACGGAGCCAACATAAACAGAATAGATAATTTTTTGTTCAAGCTGATTCGGGGTCACGTTGCAAGAGCGATGTCCTCAACTAACAGCTTAATTTTTGGGGCTTATTACCCCAATAACGAATATTTTGAGAGTGCGCGGTTAAGTGGTTACATCCCACCTGAGGCATTCCTCTATTTAGACAGTCGAGGGCTGATACAGGATGGAGGGGCGGTTCCGCTCATCTACCACGTCAGCCGGAAAACTGTGGATAGGCGACTCCTGTATAGTCGAGACGTCATCGCTCAAGGTGGAGAAGAGCGCCTTCGGTTCAGTAGGACTGTGTCCGATCGGGACCGGAGGGATAGGGCGAAACAGGAGAACCAGTTCTGGTGGCTCTCTGAACAGCATCGTGATATTTAAAGTCGATGAAGATGATATATCTTGGCGGACTTACATAGATTTAGGGCATTAGGGATAGGGAACAGTCAGGGTGGCACCAAAAAAAATTAAAAATATGTATGTATGCGGGGTCATACGTGCATGTATCTGCGTGTCTACATGTATGTGCGTACGTATATGTATGTGCGCATGTACATGTGTGGGTGGGTTGCATGCTGGTGGGTGTCTGCATGCATATAAAAAATAAACAAAAAAAAAAAATTTAAAAAACAAAAAAAATGCTGCTGTGGCTGTTCTAGTTTTTAAGTAGTTATAAGTATTATTAGGTAATTTAAGTAGTTTAAGTTATTTTTAGTTAGTATAAGTTAGTTTTATTTAGCTTTAATTATTTTTAATATATATTTAGGTTTAGTTTATAGGTAATAAAAAAAAAAAAAAAAAAAAAAAAAAAAAAAAAAAATGATCAGATACCAAGTTTTCTGTATAAAAGTTTCTTGAATATAAAATAAATAAAAAAAAAAATTAGATTTAATTAAAATAGTTTTTAGGTCGAAAGACATTAGTTGTAAGAGTTATTGTTTAATTTAGAGCGCCCGTAAAGGGCCAGTAAATTAGTTGTAAGTTATTGATAATTAGGCTAGTTTTAAACATTTTTGTCTAGCTTTAAGATAGTTATAAGTTAATATGAAATAAAAATGAATTTAAAAAAAAAAAAAAAAAAAAAAAAAAAAAAAAAAACCAAAAAATTGCAATGAAGAAGCTGAAAGTAAAAATTCCCACTCTGATATCGATGGAACTCAAAATAAGGGGGGCCAACATTTGAAATGACTGGTAGGAGGGGCAGACCAAGCAAATTATTCAAAATGCTGGAAGCAAAAATGAAAAATGAAAAATGAAGCTGAACTGGTAGAAGAAGTAAATTTAGCGAACGTCCTGATTAACCCAACAGTAAAAGAGGCAGTGCATACGAGTGGAGAGCTGCGATGGAAGTAGAGTTCAATGCTCTTCGTTATACAAAGGCTTGGGAACTTACAAAAAGGTTATTGGCTGCAGATGGGTTCTTAGAACCAAGTTTAACGCCGATGGGAGTGTCGAAAAACATAAAGCGCGATTAGTTGCAAGAGGTTTGCTCACAGCAACCAGGAATCAATTTTCAAGAGACGTTTGCGCCAGTAGCACGTCAGAGCTCGATACGCATTCTCATGGCGCTTGCAGTTGAGTTTGATTTAGAACTGTTCCACCCAGATGTGGAGATGGCGTACATAAATGGAGACCTGAAAGGGGAACTATTTATGGAACAGACTGAAGGTTTCGTTAAGGCTGGAGAAGAAAATCTTGTTTGTTCGCTCAAGAACGCCCTATATGGACTTAAACAATCTGGACGAAGTTGGTATATAAAATTGGAGCACGATTTTTTAGAACTTGAACTAAAGCCATTGAATACAGAGAAGTGCATATACCTAATGGAAACTGAAGATACCTACATGATCCGCGAAGATACATAGATGACCTTATAATCGGAACGAACAACATAAAAGCATATGAAAGACTAAAAACCCACATGTCGCAAAAATTCAAATTGAAAGACCTAGGAAAGTTAAATTATTGCCTTGAAATTGAATTTAAGCAAGATTTTTCTCACAATATTTTAAAAATGAATCAATCAGAGTATATTCAAGGCATTTTAAATGACTTTGGTATGGGTGAGTCAAAAGTTATGGCAACCCCATTAGACGGAAATGTAAAATTAACCAAACAGATGGGACCAAAGACCATGGAAGAAAATCAGAGATGGCAAATACACCATATACATACATCATTGATTGGGTCACTGATGTACCTTGCCGTCTCAACACGTCCGGATATCGCACATTGAGTCAGTGTTTTAAGCCAATACAACGCTGATCCCTGAAAATCTTGGGCTAGTGTACAAGAAATCTGATAGAGCATGGTTAATTCGATATATAGATTCAGACTGGGGTGGCAACGTTGACGACAGAAAATCGTGAACTGGATTTGTTTTTAACCTGGCAAATGCAGCTGTAACTTGGGAATCAGGGAAACAGTTTGCCTTCGAAATCTTTTAAAAGAACTTGGATTCTTAAATCAAGACGCTGCTCCTAATCTTGTTTATTGCGACAATCAAGGCGCACAAAAACTAATGAAAAATCCTACATTTCACCCAAGAAATAAACACGTCGACATTCGACATCACTACATCAGTGTAGTTTTTGAGAAAGGTGAAATAAAAGTTATTATCTGCCAACATCTGAAATGATAGCCGACGGCGACGTCGTCACAAAAAGCTTAATTGGACCATCCCACCGAAAGTGCATCAAATGACTTGGAGTTGGAATAAGTGAAGAGGAACCCGCGTTCCTCTTTCTTCAAGCTATATATTTGAAATAACTGAATCCCTACTCTTACTTCCAAATAAGGTTTCACGAACGGCAGACGCCTTAAAACAAAGCCTTGTTCTTTTAATAGGAAGAATTATATTAATAAGTTCAAAGTTCACTTAAAAAACCAAAATTGTTTATAACTGGCATGAGTGAAGATATAAGTGAAGAGCAGGTTGAAAAGAGTTTAAAATAACATAATCAATTTTTTAAAGAGAGTGAAATAAAATGTGTAAAAGTAAAAAAAGCTCATAAAATGAAAAATGGCAAAGATTATCTATATTAGAATTCAATTGTAGTAGTTGATTCAAAAAGTTTTCAAGTAATAGTCGATGTTGGTAAAGTAAACATTGGCTGGGACAGATGCAATGTTTATGAGGAAATAAGAGTTAAGAGATGCTTTAAATGTTTAGGATTTAATCATGAGGAAAAAGACTGTACCAATAAAAACTATTGCAGAAGATGTTGTGAAGATCATGACTCAAGAAGTTTTGAAAATCCAATTAAAAATGAATGTGTGGAACTGTGTACTGCAAAATAATAGATTAAATATAATTTGGATGTGAATCATAATACGTTCGACGATATTTGCCCAGTTTATGTGAAAAAAACTGGCAGCTATCAGAATTCGTATTTGGTATTAGCAATTAAATAAACAATGTTATCATGAAAATTTAAAATCTTGCCTTGAAGGCTTATTCCTTAATGTTGAGGGACTTACTGGAAATTTCGTGCTAATAGAGGACGTGGTTGAAAAATACCAGTTTCCCGACCACGAAGTTTGAAACTTCTTTGAAACGTCGGTAAAAAGAAAAAGAAATTGAAAATATTTCTTACCTTTATCGCGGTAAGTTCCGAAAAAAAAAATTAAACTTTATGTAATATTTTATTGATAGTGAACATGAGTGAAAGTATTCGCAAACTGACTTATTCAGATGAAATCCCAATATATAGAGACATTTTTCAGTTCAATAGGCAGTGAAGCAAATGAATTAAAAAAATGATTACTCAGGTTTGAACTGCAAGATTTTATCAGATTGCAGTGATGAGATTCTTCCATCACTGCTTAAAATAATAAATTTGTCCTTATACCATGGAGAGTTCCCAGAGAGTTGGAAGAATGCTGATATTATTCCCGTTGAAAAAGTCAATAATGATAAAACTAAAAAAAAACCTACGAAAAGTTATTGGAACACATAGTATGTGTGCAACTTATTGAAAATAATAAACTTTTATGTGAAGCCAATCAGGATATAGGCGTTGCTATTCATGTGAAACCTCCATATGTTGGATTATAAATGAGTAGAAAAAAAGGACTTTAAACGTGCGTTTGAAACCAATGATAGGAATATACTCTATAGAAAACTATACAAATATGGCATACTTGGAAATGAGATGAAGTGGTTTGAAACTTTTTTAACTGATAGAACTTAAAATGTTAAGATTAATGACAATATGTCCAGTACCCATAAAGTGTCATTGGTGTACCCCAGCGAGCGGAACTTGGAGTTTTATTATTCTTGTTGTATATTAATAATTTTGAAAGATTTTTAACATATTCAAAAGTATGTTTATTTGCCGACGATACTCTTATTTATATATGTGGCCGCAACTTGAAGTTCTGTGAGGAAAATATGCTGCTTGATATTAATGGTGCTAACAATTGGTTGTGCAAAAACAAATTAAAAATAAATATTAATAAAACCAAGTGTATGTGCATAAATAATTTAGAGTCAAATGTAACACTTTCCTTAAATGGTGAAATAATTGAAAGTGTAAGCACAGTGAAATATTTAGGAGTATTCATTGGCAATAAACTTTCATTTAAATAAGCTTTGTAACAAGATATCAAAAAAATAGGCTTCTTGACCAGAATAAGAAAAAACATTTCGAAAGATTTACAATACTATTATATTTCCTCATTTCAATTACTGTTCATCGATAATATATATGAGTTGTGTTGGTAATCAAAATAAAATTCAAATTTTACAAAATTAAGCGATGAAAGTAATTTTAAAATGGCTAAATGTTGATCAGCGTCTCAAATTTAATACGCTTATCATGATTTTTAAAACGAGACATAATATATATCCAGTATATTTACAGAGAAATGTAGAGTACATAAGAATAGATACTTGTTGAGAAATCTTTGTGACTTCCGACTTCCGCTGTACAGAGGAGCACAAACACAAAACAACCTACTTAATAAAGGCCTTCAACTTTTCAATAGTCTTCCTTATAACGTGAAAATAATATCTATATTGAATGTATTTAAATAAAAAATTACCTATCTTCTTTATAATAACTTAATTTAAACATTGACTTGTAAAATAGAATTAAGATTTTTCTTTTAAACTAATAAATAAATTACAATTACAATTACAATTACCTTAACTTAATATTTTTTTTAATGTAACAGTATTTTGCCAAATATTATTTTCAAATATTCATATTCTTATGACTTTTTCCGTCGCTGTGAGTTACTTCTCATACTCCTGCCTTGTACACAACTACAATGCTTGCAACTACAAGCGCAGCTAACGACACCAAGGGGTTCACTGGCAGTAGCTTGAATACGAATTGTACAATATGATTCGAATTTTACATGCTCAAAATAATGGATTAAAGATATGTTATTTAAACGCGGTCTGACCAATAAATTACGGGAGTTTAGATACCTGTTTGTGGAGTTGTGGAGATAGATATCGTTGCTGTGTCTGAAACTTCTAACGCTTTTAGATTTTTCAAGGGTTTTAGACACTGTTAACCATTTAATTTTATGTAAATAAAACAGCGAAATTTCTTTGGGTTTGTTTAGAGTCCTGTAAGTTGATTCTCTCGTACCTTAGCGGAAAGCAACAAACAAAATCTTTCTTAATGCTTTAAATGGAGTGCCACATGGATCGATTCTTGGACCTATTCTCTTCTTACTTTACATAAATGAGCTTCCAGAAGCTGTCTGATTCATCCTTAACGCTGATGTGCAGCTTTTGATAAGTCGCCAGTTTGGGGAAAAGAATGATGCCGTTGAATTAATGAATGAGGACTTTCTTTTCATTTCTCGTTGGTCTAAGAAAAACCACCAATACATAAACCCTGTCAAATCCCTCCCCATCTACCCTAAAATCTTTGACTTATCAGTCAGTTCATTGTATCTTGAAAACGAAACAATCGAGTATGTCAGCAGTGCTAGAAACCTTATAATAATTTTCAATCGTTCTCTCACATTTTTTTTCCCGTGGGTAGGTTTAAAATCGTCAAAAGGCTCTATGAGGACCGGAAAACGCGTGCTCATAAAAGTATGTTGAGGAGCTCGAGTTTGCTGGGATTTCTTACGTGCTTTTCTTTTCTCTTTTACTAATCTTTTATTTCCTGTGGATAGTTTAGGTTTTTAAAGAGCGGCATTTCTCTTTGCTACGGGTTGTTGTATGATATCAACGAAATTATCTACTGCGTCTTCAAATTCGAGAGGCTTTTGTAGTAATACCAGCTGCGTTTTATTATCTACGGGTCTGGGTCTGGATTATTTTTAAACACGTATTACACAAACAACACGGGCTCCAGGTTTCTATCGGGGTTTCTATCTGGGTTTGCAAATATTAGTATTAAATTCGCCGAACAGAGGGTACATATCAGTATATAACCCAGATCGTTTTATTTTTACGGGGTGAACCATACGGGTTATTGACAATAATAAAACACGGTTACCCTTAATTCAACATCATCCTCTATATCTTTCTAAAAACCTTCCCAGTCGGTTTTCGCATTGGTTAGCCTGAGTGGTTGTTCTTTTTAAGAAGATTTTCGCTCATAGTGAGAATAACAGCAGAATGATCTGAGAAAACATCAAAGCTTTCTATTATGTTAATTTTATTTGCGGGTATTCCGGGTTGTCGGGTTGCCAGTCGAATGAAACTGGCAATTATTTTTCATTCCACTTCGTAGAGCATTCGACCCTTTTGAGAAATACCTCTATAGCCCCAAAAGATGTGATTTGCATTAAAATGTTGTTTAAGTAACTTAAGCACGTTAATAAATTCATTTTTTTTTTCAATTTTACATCGTGGAGGACAGTATATGGAAGATACATTCAGTACAACATTCTGAGTTCTAACATGTACACCGATTAATTGCATTGATTCAGTCTCTATTTTCGGACCTATCTTGTGTACGATGCATTCTTTTCTAAATAAAGATGCCCCACCTTTCCTTTGTTCGACGGATGAGTTGCGTGGTATTCTAAAAATCCATTGATCTTACTATTTGATTGTTTCTTGATATGCATTTCCGATATCAAACAAATATCAGTATCTTTCTCATGCATAAACATTTCTAGTTCTCCAAGTTTTTGCCATAATCTGTTGGCATTCCTAGTAATTATTTTGAGCTTTTCCGTCATATTTTTACAAATATAAGTTTTATTTGTACCACATTGCTCCTCAATTTTCGAAAGGATTATGTTTTAGACGTTCGTGAGTGGATCACCAGCAGTATATTTTTGTAAAGGTATGTTTTTAGCCGTTATTGGAGCATATGTGCTTACACTACCATTGTTTGGTGTTTGCTCTGTTTGTGTTGATTGATCTTGAGTTTCTTTTCATTTGGGTATTTGGGCATTTAACCTCTTAAGGGTCTTAAGTACTTCGTTTTCCACTTGGCTTTGTGGTTTTCTTTATGACTGCGTAAATTTTGATCGCCATTTTTGTAGTTCTTTTGCTACTTCGCAGCCTCTATAGTTGGCCGGATGATTTTTATTACAATTGATGCACGTTGCTGCACTTTTGCTATCTGAGGTGCAGTCTTTAGTAAGATGATTTCCGACGGACTTTACACACCTAGGCTCTTTTTTGAAATAGGTTTGCGTGTGATTGAATTCTTGACAGCGTTTACACTGCGGGATCAGTCATGAACTCTTTCTCAAAGGTCTGATCTTAATTTAATTTATTAATTTAATTTTGTAAATATCGTCTATTTTCTCTGCCTTATCATAAGTAAGAATAAATAGTGGAAGACCACGCTGTACCACATTTGTTTCGCTGTGTTTTTTTCTGTGTTACGATGTTTACATCATCTAAGATCTTGTAGTTCCTCTTTAGATCGGTAATAATATCGTCTTTTGGCCTTGGTGGGTGCAAGTCTGTCGCTACAACACATAAAGGTCTTTCCGACTTATTCTCATAAGTGTACCATTCTACTTTTTCTTCGTTTAGTTTTCGCGACAGATTATAACTTTCAGGATCTTTCACGCAAACTTTTCATTTGTTGTTATTAGGCGAAATAACTTAGAAGGGATTTGTTAAATGCAATAATTGGCTCTCCCCAAAATCCGTAGAGCCGACCTCCGAAGAAAGTGGATTTTCCAGTGACCTGGATTACCACCTGGGTTAATGTATCTATTTATTTTATTCATTACATATTTATCTATATGTTCACTCCCAGTATACGGAGGTTAGATCTTAGTCACCTCTTACAGCAGTTTTTTATTCCCCTAACCGAAGGGGCAGGTAACAACCACCTAATTAAAGTAATTGGTAAAGTTTCTGGTAGTCTCCGTGTTCTCCAAGTCACTCGAAGTTCTCAAAACATTTGTACTACCCATTATGTTATATGGATTTGAAATTTTTAGCAAGTTGGACTCAGCCACTAACCACAAATAAAATTTAGCGCATATAACAACATATATCTATAATCTTCGTTTCCTGTTCTGCTGATCGCATTTCTGGCTGTAGCCTAGACAATTTAATAACTCATTTAGCTAAAACAAAAAAAACCTGATTATTTACACGGTAAGCTGAACTTCTCTTTTTCAACAAGGTCATTTGCTCCTGTACTACGTCGATACAATTTTCTCATTACTGGGCGTCAATTTTTCGTCCATTTTGAAATAAATAAATATAATCCATAATAAATATTAATATAATTCATTAAAAAAGCAAGTGGAAAGATTTTCAACACCTTAGTAAATTCCTTAGGACACAAGAGTCCAACAGTTTTTTACAAAAACAATAACTTTCTTCCATAAAAACGAATTTTTTTGACGATCCACCGAGTAAAATGGAAAAAATGACACAAGTTAAATACATACTGTATTCACTAAAATAATATTGTATTAAATGTATTTATTCGAGATAAAATTTAAATTATTGTTTTAACACTAAATGTCGATTTCGTTTCAATAAATAGGATTCGCTACTAAAACCAATACTTTTTTGCAAAGAACGATTACGGATCTAATCTCTTTTTTGACTGTGTGTTGCTTGGTAGCTCTAAAAAAACAAATCTTCAATTCGTTAAAACATCAATATTTCCTATTTATTTGCTGATACCGCAGCGGGGAAATTCCTAAATCCACTTGCACTTTTTTAATATTTGTTTCCAAACAGTTTTTAACAATATTTTTATTTTTTACAATAATAATTTACTTTTTCTGTACACTGTCACAAAATAAAAATTAATTGGCAACACAATTGAGAAACTTCAAAACAAATATTGTAGGGGTGAATCTGTGTACAAATCCTTTGCCTTTTTGAATCATGTCGATTTCGTTTCAATAATTAGGATTGGCTACTAAAACCAATACTTTTTGGCTTTGAAAAGAACGATTACGGACCGAATCTCTTTTTGGGACTGTGTGTGTTGCTTGGCAGCTCTAAAAAAAAACAAATCTTCAATTCGTTAAAACATCATTATTTCGTTTTAATTTCCCGATTCCGACGCGGGGGAGTTCCTAAACCCACTTGCACTTTTTTAATATTTGTTTCCAAGAAGTTTTTAACAATTTTTTTTATTTTTTAATATATTAATTTACTTTTTCTGTACACTGCCACAAAATAAAACTTTTCACAACACAACAATTGAGAAACGTCAAAACAAATATTGTAGTGTGTGTACGAATCTGTGCACAAATCCGTCTCCAAAAAGAGATTCAATACGGATCTGTTTCTTCAGAAAAATATTGGTTTTAATTTGAAACGAATTTGATTTTCAGAAAAAAATTGACGGCGGATCGACGGCAAGTCGATGTTTTGTTGAAACGAAATCGACATCAGTCTCCAAAAAGAGATTCAATACGGATCTGTTTTTCCAGAAAAAAATTGGTTTTAATTTGAAACGAATTTGATTTTCAGAAAAAAGTTGACGCCGAATCGACGGCAGATCGATATTTTGTTGAAACGAAATCGACGTAAGTTAACTTATATTTTCATTTTTCTAGGAATCAGTCTGAGTGGAATTATTCCAGCCATTTTTCCTTTGTACCATTCATATGAAGGTGTTATTTACGTTTAAACATAAGTAGGTGCCTATATAAATATTGTCTGTCACAATGATCTTACAAATGCTGTTTTTAAGATTAATAAATTGATTATGTCAATAATGTACCAGTTAGTCAGTTAGTTAATTATCATTGTTCGATGCTTTTCCATAGGACCCTACATAGTGTGCCTTGTATATAATTTTTAACACTGCGTAAACAAGTTTGGAATTGTATTGTGCTGTAACTGTACACCATGAGAATTAGGCAAACCTTTTTGTTAATTGAAATTTAATAAAATAGAAGATAATAAGCATAAGAATATATACCGACATATGCAGATACATACAAAAAACAAAAACAAAATTATTCTTACCTGCGTAACAGGGTCCTTCATAATCAAAACATCTGTGACCACTCCGAACATATTGAAGTATTCCTTTAACTTCTCTGAAGATGTTTGCCAGCTGAGGCCACCGACAAAAAGTTTTCCAGGTGCTGGATCTGTGCCATTGTTGTTTGGTGTTGATCTACCTGATGATGTCGATTTGGCGGAGCCAGTTTTATTTATTATTCCATTGAAAGTATTCTGTTGAGCTTGTGTCGGCTGCACTAAGCAACTGATATTTTTAGTTTGTAACGGTGAATTAGAAATAGTTCCTGGGGCAATGGACCCATTTACTGCTACACTATTATTTATTGTCGCCACTAATGCACTGTGTAATTCACGACTATGTTGGTCAATTAATCCAGAATTCTCGATTGAGTTACTGTGGGGATAAAAAAAGGAAGAATCATCCTTTATATGATGTTGCAACATTTTAGTTGGTATATTTTTAGCTTTTAATTTTGTTTATAGATTTTATAAGCTAAATATTTCTTTAGTTATCTCAAAGGTTATTTTTGAATCAAATTTATTTTCAAATATTTATGACTAGACCCGTTTGTGAAATCGATTACGAAAACAAAGCATGTAGTAGAAAAAAATAATAGCGTTGCCTTAGCGAGATGCAGTTTATATACATCTGTGCGAGGGAATATTGATATCGCGCACGTCTCTTTCGAATCGTTTTTGTTTATGCTTTATTGAATTAAACAAAACTAAGCCCAGATTAAATAAAACCAAAATCATTCGCAATTTTTCTTAAAACAACCAATAATTTATATCCAAGTTTTGTAGGTGCACACACAAAAGATATAAGTACGACTTGAATATAACAATAAAATGTTTTCTTTGGGTTAGAAGGAGAACATTTTTCTTAAATTTTTCTTCGTTACAATAAAATGAAAATTTGCTTTCTTATTTCATGTGCGAGAAAGAGAAGGTCCTTTTGCACAAATTGTATAAGCCGTAAGCCAAAGATGAGCCATACATTCTTCATCTGTGCCGTATACAGATAAGTAATACCCAGATGGTAAGCTTTCTTAAGTTCAACACTCATCATTATAATCGACTGAATGGCCCATTCATACAAAAAGAGTGAGGCAACTTAACTTGTGCGCCGGCACAAGGGTATTATAACTTTATAAGATCTTATAACACTTAATTACATTTTTTAAATGTCAAAGTGCCAATATGGCGTTCAAAATAATTTCTTTTTCTATTTGGTGAGTCGTTTTTTTATTTTTGTCTCCGCGAATTATTTATTAAAATAATAAACTTTTCTAACTACACTAAATTTTATTTCAGATTTTCAAGGTGCAATCTATTTTAAAATGCAATGTAATCAAAAAATAGTACCGAGGGACAATTTAATAGCTCCAATGAAATTTTATTAATGTTATTTTTTATTTTATCCGAACAACTAGGAGTCAATCGCCTTTGAATCGTTTGCAATCACTTATGGGACCTCGCCAAATAAGACAATACAATAAAGAGAACACCAAAGGAAAAAACATTGGAAAGACTTGTCCCACCGAAAGGATTGATTCAATTTGGAGACATAAAACTAGAAATTTATGATGAAGAATTAATAACATCAACGTGCAAGAACGTGCCAGGCAAATCTGTGTCTGCACACGGTACCAGTAAAAGCACAAGTCCAACCCTGACAATATCATCTTCATCTTCAAAATTGCTGTAGGCTCTATTCTAATTATAAATAATAAATTGAAACGAAAAAATATACATGTAATGAAACTTTTTTTGACTCGTCAGGAGTAGTTTTTTCAGTTGGAATCAAAAATGATTGATGCATATTGATTAAAAATACTTGTAGCATTCTATAAAGGCTTTCCAATTGTTGTGTGAGACGCATAACATACAATAAACAAAGTGTTAAGATCTCACATCTCACCATCCAAATAAAACATAACCAGCACCATCCAAAATAAAGCGCCATTAAAATAATTAAAATAACAATCGGAACATTAAAACAAACATTAAAAAATATCAACATAGACATTAACAACAGAATGGTGTGAATCAACCAAACGATACGCGACCAGGTAGTGTATACAAACAATGCACTGAAACCATAAGCGATCGGTTGGTATGACAAAAAATGCACTGGTCAATGATTTATAATTAAATTATGAAAAAAGAACCTCAATTGGGCCACGCGATGAAATTGATGGCGCTAAACGTATGTGTAGGAAATATATTTTGTAATACGAATAAATAAGTAATGCTCATTTAACAATTAATAAATATGCATTGAAATAATATTTAATGGGGAATGCTTATTTAGCACTTATTAAGTAGGCCCAAATTATGCATTTGTTTGTGAAGTAATAATAAGGTAATATTTATTTGTCATATTAAGTAGGTTAACAAAATTGCAAGTTAAGTAATTAGGAAGGGTAAGGGTATGATAGGGTAAGAATAATTTTGTATAAATACAGTAAGAAAATAGCAATAAAGAGACAGTTGATCAACACAGTGGATCGAAGTAAAATTAGAAGTTTTCTTTCAACAACCGTGGCATTAGACTTGGAAAGTAAATAATTTACCCTATAATCAGCCGCCAGTGGCTATAAACAGGAAAAAACCAAATAGGCCTTCTAAAGCCACCCAACCGTCACGCCAGGGCCAATTAAAAAAACTGGAATTCCTCGTTATAGGTAGGCCTAATTTCTCTCTTTGTCACTACACATTGTCAAAATGTATATTTCGAAATTATTCAACATTGGCGCTGCCGGTAGGATGGTGCTGATAAAGAGGCTATAAATAACGTCAAAAACTAGAGTGTCCTCTAACTTTAGTAGCATCATCCGAACCGCAAAATTTTAAATTCACACATGTTTTGCAATCCGAGTAAAAATTAATTCAAAACGATTTTAAATTTCATTTAAAAGGAAATAACGTGTTCTGCATTTCGAGCGGATTCAACTCCTTCCAATTCACTTCGAATTGACTTTCGAACTGTCAAAATCACCTGTTACAGACAATGTGTATAAAAACGGTTCACATTGGAAATGTAGAACATGAATTTTCATTTTCAGAACCCTAAAATTCCACATTCGGAATGAGCTATTTACAAACTTTATTTTATGTGGAATACATCTAAATTCACTTTTTCTTTAATTCATTTTTATTTCATATTAACTTATTTAAAATAGCTAGACAAAAATGTTTAAAACTAGCCAAATTATCAATTACTTACAACTAATTTACTGGTCCTTTACGGGCGCTCTAAACTAATAAACAATAACTCTTAGAACTAACCTAATAACCTAAAAACTATTTTAATTAAATCTAATTATTTTATTTTATTTTATTTTATTTTGCAAGGAAACTTATTAACCAAAAACTTGGTATCTTATCTTTTTTTTTTTTTTGACTTATAAATTAAACCTAAATATAGATTAAAAATAATTAAAACTAAATAAAACTAACTTATGCTATCTTAAAATTACTTAAACTACTTAAAATACCTAATAATACTTAAGACTACTTAAAAACTAGAACAGCCACTGCAGCATTTTTTTTCGTTTTTAAAATTTTTTTTTTCGTTTATTTTTTATATGCACGCAGACACACAGCAACATGCAACCCACCCATACATGTACATACGCACCTACATATACGTACGCACATACATGTACAGAAACGCAGATACATGCACGTATGCCCCCGCATACATACATATTTTTAATTTTTTTTTCTGGTGCCACCCCGACTGTTCCCTATACCTAATTGCCCTAAATCTATGTAAGTCGGCCAAGATATACCATCTTCATCGACTTTAAATATTATGATGCTGTTCAGAGAGCCACCAGAACCGGTTCTCCTGTTTCGCCCTATCCCTCCGATCCCGATCGGACACAGTCCTACTGAACCGAAGGCGCTCTTCTCCACCCTGAGCGATGACGTCTGGACCATACAGGAGTCGCCTATACACAGTTTTACGGCTGACCTGGTAGATGAGCGGAACCGCCCTTCCATCTTGTATCAGCCCTCGACTATCTAAAAAGTGGAATGGCTCGGGAGGGATGTAGCCACTTAACCGCGAACTCTCGTGATATTCGTTATTGGGGTAATAAGCCCCAAAAATTAAGCTGTTAGTTGAGGACATCGCTCTTGCAACGTGACCCCGAATCAGCTTGAACAAAAAATTATCTATTCTGTTTATGTTGGCTCCGTTGTATAGAACCTGGTTGGAATAATACCTTGTGTACTCCGACTCTGGTGTTCTGTGTAATCCAAGGCAACGTCTAAGACATTGCCTCTCAAACACCCGAATCTTTTCCATTTGAGATGGGGCAACGTTGAACCACACGCGGGCATCCGTAGGCAATCATCGGCCTGATGGGGGCCATGTAGCAAATCACCTTCACCCTGCTGTCAAGACGGATACTATAAAACAGTAGTTTTGTCAAGGCAAAGGCTCCCCTAGCCCTGGCCAAAGCAGCACCTATATGTCTGTCGAAATACAGGTACTGATCCAACCAGATGCCAAGGTACATTACTACACTTTTACTCGCCAGTGGATGTCCATGTGGCCCTACGATCGCCAGATTGCGCCAGTTCTTTCTCGTATCCCTGAAGCGCTAGACAACGGAGTCCTAAACAAAATAGTTTCTGATTTCTGGAAGTTGATTTTCAACTTCCAGTCACCACAATACGCTGAATCTTGTCGAACTCACTCTGCAAGAGACTTTTGATGACCTCAACTGTATTATATATACCTATCAGATCGCTGGTGTAAATGCTGAATAGAATCGGCGAGTTAACCGCTCCCTGCTGACGACCATTATTAATATTAAAAATTGCGGTAGAAGTTACATTGCCACTCTTGACAACAAACTTTCTACCATTTAACATGTCATAAAGCATATACAATAGAGGTTTACTTATACCTAGTCTGGTTAGCTTTAGATAGAGACCTTCTAACCATACGGTGTCGAAGGCCTTCTCCAAATCAACTAGACAGGCACCCGTACACTGCTTTTTAGTTTTGTTCCATTGGATATCAGAAACTAGTTTAGACGCTGCATGAATTGTGTCATGTCCCGCCTTAAAACCAAACTGATTATCCGGGATGATATTTCCTCCGCCCACTTGAACAGGGCTCTATTAATAACCTTTTCAAATACTTTGCTGATACTCCGAAGAAGACTTATCGACCCGAGATTCGCCGGATTTGAGTTGTCCTTTCCCTTGGTTGGGAGAGGGTGCACCACAGCTGTCTTCCACCGCACTGGATAATATACATTATTCAGCACGTTGTTAAACAGTGTGGTAAAAATGTCAACTGCTTCTTGAGGCAAATGTCGTAGTTCAACGTTGGATGTACCATCGACTCCTGCAGACTTCTTTTTCTTCAATGAATCGAAGATAAGCTGGAGCTCATTCTTCGAAATTAACAAGGGACTGGGCCCATTTCGGTCGGCGATTATGGCGTTTGCCAAATCTTCATTATTAAACACGGTAAAACCAAGGTTCTCAGATCCCCATTCGCTTATATCATTTCGGAGCCATAAGTGATGAAGCAGAGCTCTGTTCTCCAGGTCATGATTCGGGCGAATGCTAGTATTCACCTTGTACACTTGCTGGAAAGCAGCCCCCACAGCCTCCACCTTCTCCTGCGGATCTTCGATTATGAAGAAGTCATCGTCCAAGACGGCATCATCTGGGTCTATGCCTGCTGTCAGAAGTACGTCTCTGTTTTGTGTCGTCCTCTGGAGCTTAAGACACGGAAGGTCGTTTTGATCTCTTCTTCTGAATATCTTATTAATTTGCGGGAACATACTCGGGTCGGTAGTGTTCACGGCCCGAATTTTGTTGTCCCAAAACAAATTAATGGACAACCTATAATTTTCTTTGATCAATTGGTTGATATTTTTGATGGACGACTTCAGTGTCCTTATCTCCAGATCTCGTGTATCAGTAAACCGTCTGTACAAGCGTTTTAGTCTTGTCAGTAAGCCACTTTTTTGTCTGTGTAGTGCATCAATTGTCGCGTTACGGTACATGTCAGTTGCGTTACGTTCTTTGTGTTTCGGTATTGTCCTGTTCATTGTTCGTTGAATTGTTTCGTCCATTTGTTCTAAGTATCTGTCAATCTCAGTATTTGTCATGTTCCTGTCATTTGGTAGGGATATACCATTTGATCGTAATTCGCTCAATAAGACGTTCGAGAAGCGTGGCCAGCGCACCTTACTGTAATTGTAAGTATGCACCGGTACATACTCCTCCAACTCCACAAGCGCGTTCGGAAGTTGTATGACTCGATCGTTCTTAAACAATTTTTAGGCCGATGGCACACAGTATCAGTAATTGTTAGTCTTGCGTCTTTCAACAATAGATCCAGATAGGCACCGCTTCTTGGAAACGATGGCCTGTCTGTAGCGAGAAGTTCAATGCGATACTCCAGGTTGTATCCACCCATCCAATTATACAGATGGTTACCACGAGGATTTTGTATTTGATTTCCCCAATCTATATGTTTGGCATTCAAATCACCAGCCAATATGTAGTAGTTTTCTTCCGTGCTCAATCTTAAGCATTCAAAAAGCTTTTCAAGCTCTGTTCTAAACTGTGTGGGCTGAGGTGTTTCCGGTGCATAGGCAGCGATCACATACATTCGCTTCCCCTGCTGGAGATGAATGCATATGATGCATGCCTCTAACGTCCGAAATTTACGCACATCACTATTATATATTACCTTATGACTAATGTCTTTGCGTATAAAGATTGCGACGCCCCCTCCTTGAGTGGAGTTGGGTCGGTCTCTCCTTACGATATTGTAATTTTTGTTAGTCAATTTATGTTTCTGGTTAAGCTTAGTTTCGCTAGCAATAAATACATCTGGACTTATGTCTTTAAGCAATTGAAATAAATTCGCTCTACGTTCGGTCCTAATCAGTGAATTTGTATTCACAGCTAGGATCTTAAAGGGCCTCTCCGGCAGCGCGCCCTTAACCTCTAAGTTGCGTTAAGCTCGGCAAAACAGTAGAGATAATCCACCCTAATCGCCTGCTCCCTGATCTGGTTTTGAGGCCAGTCAACTGGCCCTGGATGGCCAGTAGAATGCCCATAATATCCGCCTGTGCCGCCGGCGCCTTAGGCACGGGGGCCTGTTGGGCGACCTTTGGTGTAGGCTGTACCGTGCTTCCCCTTCCTGACGCCATTTGGGCGTAAGAAATTTGGGGGTTGACGGGCGTTGTTGTAGGAGGGCGCACTGTTGGACGCTTTTCTACCACTGTTTGCTTTGCTGCCTTATTGTTCTTTATAAGCTGAAACGTCGGGCATCCCCGATAATTAGCGGGGTGTCCGCCGCCTCGACAGAGTACACATTTAAGCTGGGTCCTATCTTCGACCCGTTCCCTTCCTAACTTGCATTCATCTGGATTGTGGTTCTCTCCACACTTAACGCAGCGTGACTGCATTTCGCAGTTTGCTGCGGCGTGGCCGAACCTTTGGCAGCGCATGCATTGAAACATGTCGCCGCGCCTTTTTAATTTGTCCCAAGTTACAACCTGGTAGTTGAGGAAGGATATACCCCTCAAACTATCCAGTTTCCTGCTGGGTGAGAGTTGAACAAGGGAGAAGAGAAGACTCCGCTTCTCCCGCCTAGCTCTAACTGTAGCGAACGGCTTGACCCCGATAAAGTCGAGGCCGTCATTCGCTTTTTGGCGGAGTTCATTTAAGAGCACCTGTGGTTCCGTGCAGGAATCTATGCCCTTCAAAAGGACCGTTTGAAATTTTTCGGTTTTAGGGGTGAAACTAAAGAATTCAGTAGTAGTTTCTTTTAGCAACTCTTTAATTTTTTTGTGCTGTTCCAGTGTGAAGCACTGGATAGCATGCCTATCGTTATTTAATCTTTTAGTAGTAAAATTTTGACCTATAGTCAACTTACATAGATTTATGGTATCCTGTAACTCCATTTTATAAGTATTTATGGGTGGCACCTTTTCTTTTTTCGTAATCGATGGCTGTGGCTGCTGCTGCTGAGACTGACTTTTCTGCTGCTGTTGATTCTGCTGCTTTTGAATCTACTGCTGCTGTTTTTCTTGCGGTTGTTTCTGGGCTTGTGTCTGCTGCTGTTGCTGTTGTTGTTGTTTTTGCCGTTGTTGTTTTGGCTGCTGCTGTGGCTGTTGTTTTTGTAATTGTTCTTTTTTCTGTTGTTGTTCTTGTTCGTCGAGTTCTTTTAGTTGTTTCGTTCGGCGCGCTTCTTGACTGGCCTTAACTTTACTTGTCAACTTTTGGATTTCTGGCTCCATTGTTTAAATTTGAGCGATCATTCTTTGTTCCTCGTCCTCCTCAGATGACGCCTCTGATGTGGAGAGGTTCACGAAGGCAGTACTATCGCCCGTAGTGAAGTGCCCTTCTCCATCCTCAGACATATATGCAATACCCTCTTCGGGTGAAGTGTCTAGCCGGGTTTGTCTTGCTGCCTCTGACATCCCAGCTGGCAGCTTTGCTGAGGTGGCCGTGGATCTCCTCTTTACCAAATTTGGTGCGCACTTGATCCTCTTTCTGCGCTTTTGGTTAGCATCGGATGATGTTGCCGTTGTTGTTATTGCTGTCGATGTTGTTGCTGCAGAATCACTGCTTGTAATTGGAACATCTTTCGATGTTCCCTCAGCTGATGCCATCGCTGGCCTCATTGGCCCTAGGACACCTTTCGATGTCCCGGTGCTTAAACTCCTCCACTTTTTCCACTTCACAGTTGTGAAAAAAAGCTGCTAAAGTTCTGATGCCCGGCTGGGAATCGAACTGGTGACCCTCGGATTCTCGGTCGGCCACTCTACCACTGTGCTAGTGCACCACTTATGAAATCTTGATTTAATGTAAAACTTAAGCTCACACATGAAATTTACTTTGAAAAAACTGGGAAGCCGAACACGTGTTAACACCTCCACAGTACGAGATCAACTGAGGACATCTAAATTCCCTTTCGTTTCTCAAATTCACAAAAAGTGAAATACAGAACATGTGCGATTAATTTGAGTTTTTTAATTTTTTTTGAGTCTAATTTAATCTTATTCTACCGGTATTTTATTCTACACTTTCTGAAGTGTAAATTTTTCACTATTACTTCACATAAATAGAGAGCAAAATAAAAAAAATAGGAAGCAGTTTTAAACGAACTGATACTAGTTTTACAGACACGCCGTGAGCTGGGTAATCTCTACCGGCTTTTAAAAATCAGCCACGGAGAAAACCGGAAAAATCTACTACAACAAGTACAAGAACTGAGGCGGCACCGAGACAAATTGGCGGAGCCAAGAGCAGCAAAAAGGTGCCTACATCTGGAAAAATTAAAAAATATATATATATGTTCTTTATGTAAATAATGTATATTGTAACGAATTGTACTATCTGATTACTTTTAATTCCTAACGGACTTTTTTTTATATTCTACACGCGCTCAAGGGATTATACTACCCCTTAAATGTTTCAGCACAGCGCGAGCATGATGGTGAGGTTCAGGAAGAGAAAGAATGATAAGAAAGATGTGTGGCGCGATGTTCTGAGACTGTAGGTGGTTGTTGTCTCAAATTTTATGTCCAGGGATGGCGGCTGAACTAATGCGGAGAAATTTCCGTGTCTTATTTATCTATGTCAGTTATAATTCGCATTAATATTTTTATTCTTTGTCATATTTTATCGGTATACTAGATTTACTCAATCACATGTTGTTAGTTCTATGCCTAAACAGCATGTAATGAGTAAGCCAGCAATTCGTATGGCATTTATTTTAGGGTTGGTTTTTAATGAAAAAATAAGATGACATAGACTACGGCAGGGATCGAACCTGTGACCATGAGGTTGACAGGCGAACACACAACTATCGCCCCACGGCCACCCCCTAAGACTATTTTATACTAGACATAATACCTGAAAGTATGCTACAAATTATAACCAATTATGTAGCATAGTATGCTACAAACTAAAACCAAGTATACTACAAACTCTAACCAAAACAACAACTGAAGTATGCTACAAACTACATACCTATTCCCCTTGGTGGAGACTTTTCATACCATAGTAAAAGACGCAAAACAAACCAGCTATTGGAAAGGAACTTCCTGGAACCGGTTAAAGAGAACTTTCAAGGTTTATCTAGAAAGCTTAAACAAGTATAAATACCGCTCCACTAACTGCGAAACGTGACAGTTTATTTTTGAAAGCGCAAGTGTAAAGTTGGTTGTAAGAAAAGATATAAGTTTGTAATTGGTATACTTTTATTATAAGTGGAATAATAAAGCGTTTAGTGTGTTAGAAAGAAAAGTGGTGTTTAATTAACTGTGAAGTAAATAATTTGAAGTCGTTAAAAATGAAATAGTTTGATTGGTGTCAGAAAGTTGAATAAAACTTAGTTCATGTGTGCGTTTGCAATATTGCATTGAGATAATTAACTAAGACAAGAAATTTGTGTATCGCGTATTTTAATATAAAAAGTGACTGTGTATAGGGAAAAATGGGTAAGACTCTGAACGACTTAAATTTGGTCGAACTTAAGGCAGAACTAATCAAACGAGGTCTTCCTACAGCTGGGTCGAAAAATGACCTCATTATTCGGTTGCAAGTACATTTAAGACAAAAAGAAGAAATCCAGACACATTTCAATTTAACATGTCGGAAGAACATGTAAGTACTGGTTTTGACTTCTCAAATATGATGGCTGTTTTGCTCGCCAAGTTTGATGAACAAAATGAACGATTTGATGAACAAAAGAACGAACAAAAGGAACGATTTGAAGAACAAAAGAACAAGCAAAAGAATCTTCTCGAACGATTTGAAGAACAACGCGATGAACAAAAAACGAGCAAAAGAATCTTCTCGAACCATTTGAGGAACAACGCAATGAGCAGAAGAACCTTCTAAAAGATCAGAGAAACCTAATCGAAGGTAAGCTACTTGCATTTGAGAACAAATGCATTGCTCTTAACGAACGTATGGAAGGCGTCGAAAAGCAATTTTTGAAAGTAGACGCACAGCTTGAAAATGTTCATGGAAAGAAAAATAAAGTTTCGAGAAAGTTGTGGCGACTGTCCAAAAAGAAAAGAAATGCATCCACCTACCTTTGATGGACAAACTTTTTGGTCGATCTATAAAAATCAATTTGAGGCAGCCGCTCTGCTGCTGAACTTTTGCAAACTATACCAGCAGACAAGAATGGAAACTTCAGTGCTCTAGTTCAAGACATTGAAAAACGCTTTGGAGATGGCCATATGCGAGAAGTCTTCCGAGTTCAACTCAATATTAGAGACCAGAAAAGCGGTGAAAGCCTACATCGAACGACTGGCACACCTGGCATATCCAACCGCAGGAGATGAAATCATTAGCCAGTTTGCAACGGAAGCATTTGTCCGTGCCGTTTCTGACAGAAACCTTCAGCGAGTAATCCGAACTGCTGAAAAACGTACTCTTCCCGAAGCATTAGCATTCGCTTTGACATTTGAAGCAGCAGAACAAGCTTCTCAAGGGGTTTATCAGGTAAGAGAACTTGAAGTTGAAGAGTGCTCTTGTCAGAGAACTGTGATCCAGAGAAGTCAACGAAATGGACCTGCTCGATGCTGGAATTGTATCAAGACCGGGCATCTCCAACGTCAGTGCAGATTTCCACCAAAAAAGAGCTGTGTGTCAACATTGTGGATACGGAAACACCAGAGAAGAACCTAGCAATACAACCAATACTCCTGCTCGCCCTGTTTCAGACGGGAAACAAGTAAAAACCAACTTCAAGGGGCAGAAGCTGGTTTCTGGCATCGATAGCCCCAGAACCACCATCCAGGTCTCACAGACTAAACGCAACAACAAAAGTCTGACAGTACAGGCAATTTTAAACAACAGAAAACACGTGGCTACAATTGACACTGGTGTCACTGCCTCGATTATGTGTAGAGACTTAGTCAAGATGACATGGCTACACAACACCAATACCTATCGTCTGAACACAGCGACAGGAGAGGCAGCAAGAGTGTAAGGAGAAGTTCGCCTGAAGATCCGATTAGCAGAATTGGAGTTTTCACATCTATTTCTAGTAGCAGATATAATCAAAGAAGACATATGCTTGCCTCCTTCTTCAGAACTGTTTGTTTGGACAAAATTAAAGGGTGATTCGGGTAGCCATCGGTACCTAATGGTGGAACCAGGGTCTGAGCCATGTTCCCAAAATTTTATGGTAGGGAAAACTCTGGTGGCACCAAAGAACAACATGGTGCCTGTACGGATACTGAACATCAAACCGTACGAAGTTAAGCTCAGAAAAGGATATGTAGTTGGGAAATGTGAATCTGTGTCAGCAATAACAAAGATCACAGAAGTGGACAGCCAGAAGTCGGCGAGCCTCGAACATTTGAAGACCATTAAAGCAAACATTTTCAAATCATCCAATCTAAGTGAACATTAGCTTAGTATTGCTGGTAGCCTTCTTCCTGAGTACGGTGACATATTTTCTTCACCAAACACGCAGTGTGGTAGAACACAACTTGTGCAACATCGAATCGATACAGGAGACGCGAGACCTATTCGTCAACAAGCAAGACGTCTCCCATTGGCTAAACAAGAAGAAGTTGAAGAAATGATATCGACTATCAAGAAAGATGGGCTAATCCAAAACTCAGAAAGCCCTTGGGCCTCACCTGTGGTTTTTGTGAAGAAGAAAGATGGAAGCACTTGATTTTGTTTGGACTACCGTAGGCTGAACGATGTGACAAGGAGAGATAGATATCCTCTGCCCAGAAATAGCGATACTTTGGATGCAATGGAAGCAGCTCAATGGTTCTCCACTTTAGAATTGAAAAAAGCATGGGAGAAGACGGCTTGGTCTGTGGCAATTTAAAGTGATTCCGTTCGGACTATGTAACGCGCCGGCAACATTTGAGCGTTAGATGGAGTGTGTTTTGCAAGGACTTACTTGGAAATCTTGCCTTGCTTACCTTGTTGCGGGTAAGTGGTGGTGGATAGGTCGCGGTAGTGGGGATAGGTCGGAAAAAGGACGGGCTAGGATATTAGAAAGGGATAGTTCGGAAAAGGGATAGACCGCTAAGCTCCCTGGGGCGTGGCCTGCTTGCTATGCACGGAATCAGCTTGTCGGACGGGGGGGATCTTGCCCCCGGAAACCTAACCTCACCTGCAAACAAAAAAAAACACATATCAGGCCTAAGGATAGGAAAACGAAATTGGAAGGTAAAGACGGACGGACTATTGTCACATCAAGGTACTGCGGATGTTGTTGCAGTGAGGCCATTATCCACCCTACCTTAGGAATCTTCGGCCATTTTTAGATTCCCCCATTCAGAGAGCGTATGATCGGTTTCAGATCACCCCATCTTCACCGAAACCTTCAGCCACCTTCAGCTCCCCTGAAAAATTACTTCAATGGAACATGGTTTCACTTAGGTGAAACAGAAAAACCACGGAAAGTTATTTTCTTTCCAAACATTACAAAATCTCTTAAAGTTTTATTTTCATATGCAAAAAAAAGTTTAATATTCAAAACGAATTTAATTGAATGTAACCAACAAAAAAAAATTAACAAATTTAACAAAGATTTTCAATGAATAAATAATCATATAAAAATTAAACTAACCACAAAAACATGCGAATAAAAAAACGGTTTCTTTTAGAATAAACAAAAATTCAGCACAGAACAAAGATTATACCTATTGCGGTATTTAAAAATATAACACAAAAAAACGCAAAGCCCTCGGTTGCCCTACCTCTAGAGAGCTCTTTGGAGGTCGTCTACCTAAGGGCACAAAGAAAATCAAATCGCGCAAACCTGCGGCTTTTTTTCACTTACAGGATAGTCGGGCCGTGGATTATGAATTAAGTAAAAAGGAAATATTCTATTAAACCAAATGAAATTAGTTAAATTCCAAACTAATTATAAATATGAATTTAAATGTTTTAATATTATCTGAAAATGTTATAATATAGAAGTACAACAAAAATAAGAGACGATCAACAACACTAAATTTTCGTTCATATATATGTATATATTTAAATATTTTTTTCTTTTAATATGTATATTCTTTTTTTTGTTTTTTTTTCTTTTTTTTTTAGATTTTAATATTTTTTATTTAAATAGTCAAGGACTCACGGACTTTTTCTTTGTTTTATAGCTTTCAGGACTGGGCGAAAGTGGGTGACGGATGATTTTTCCACGCCTCGCAAAAATGGGATCAAAATTTGTCCCAAATCCGAGAAGCGGTTTGTGTCGTAATAACGCAGGTGACATATTTGCTCAGGAATACTTAGCCGAAACGATGAGATGCAGGATTTTTTTTCAACACGCGGCAACCACATCCAGAATTGAAAATGGTGAGCAATGATATTTTACAAAAATTGTTGAAAAAGTTTGATGTAATAAAAAAAATTTTGCGGCGGCCCAGGTTTGGAAAGCATATCTGGTGCCGCCGAAAAAATATACCTAGAAATTTTAGACATCTTTTATCTTCTTTTCAATAAAAACTTTTACTTTCAAACTCACCACTTTCAAATTTTATTACTTAATATATATGTGACTGGATCACAAAAAAAAATAGGTAAAATGGATGACAAAAGAAAAGTCGAACTTCATTAACTTAAAAAAAAAAACAGGTAAACATTTTACAATAAAATTTCGCCTCAGTTCACAAGTTTAGTAAACAAAAAAAAACACACCGAGCCAAATTCTTAATTTTCCTATTTTTGTTTCCTTTTTTTCTTATTTTTGTGGAACTTTTGCCACGGAATTTACTTTTTTCTCAATATACAACTTAATATTCAATAGCAATACAACTTGAATTTAGCATTCGCTTAACCTGTCATCATCTTTTCGTATTATGCGTTGTCAAAACACAATATCATTCTCAGCCTATAACGTGACATATAAAGAAAACCTATGACCCTATGAGGAAAGTACCTCATAATAAAAACAAAACTAAGTCGGATGATTCTACCCTAGCTGAAAAAACATCATCCGATCAACATCTTTACTATATCCGTCCATAGATCTGGCTTAGTAAAGATGTTGTCTTTTTTCTCATAGCATTTTGGTTGTGTTGGTGAAGTTGAACCCATTTCATGCTGTGCCAACAACTTCAGGGTGTGTTCAGAAATTGTCGGAATCAAAATCAGGTTTATAAGCCGAAGTTAGGTGCGTTTTTTTGCAATCTCCGGGAGAATTGGTTGAAAAAAACGACCAAGGCGCTTAAGTGAATTACTTGGTAGCACTATTTATTAATTTGCAAGATGACATTTGAAGAACAGCTGTAATGCAAGAAAAAAATAAACATTGTTTGCCTCATCCTCATTCTTTTAAAAATCATCAGGTTGATTTGTTTTGTGTAATTTCGTAATATTTATTGAATTTAAACTACTTTTCTATTAAAAAAACATAAAAAGAACCAAGTTAATTATTATTTATACAAAAAAATGTGAATCAAGTAATTTGAAAATTGAAATAAAGTATTTTGGAAATTGTTTTTAGCCGATGTGATTTTCTATTAATTTAATTTTCACAAATACAGTGGTACATAGAATTCAACTACTTGAAAACGTCCCCATTTGTCGGTCACTGGTGACATGATATTAGTGGACGAGTTGCTTATTCGGGCGGGACGCTCAGTTCCTGTCTTCTCAGAGAAACCTTTGTTTTGTTGTTCATTCAATTCTTGTTAATTGAACGAATATCAACTTCAGGAAATGCTTTTTTATTTAATAATAATTTTACAGTCAAGTTTTAATATAACTATAATACAAATAAACGCAAAAATGAAAATCGCTGTAGAAGGTTGTGCTCATGGCGAGGTGGAAAAAACCGTAGATGCAATACAAAAGCGAAAAATGTTAAAATAGATTTGTTTTTGCGGAATGTATATTAAAAGGTAGGTTAGGTTAGGTTGACATGGCCGTCAGGAAAACAACTGACACACTTAGACCAAATGCTCAACCAAACCAAACAAAATTGATAATTATCTGACATGTCAAAATGTCAGTTTTGAAGTTTCTATACATTTTATCGATAACTTAGTGAAAAAGTTTTTGGTAGCACAGTTTTTATCCTCTCCACTAGCTAAGCCCCGAGAATTCTCTGGGTTTAAGCTAAGCACCCCCGGGGATTAGTTGTTGTTGGATTTAACATGCAAATTGTTAATCCTACTCATCTTTTTTTTCGTGCAATTTCCCCGGGGCTTAGAAAAAAACACGCCTGTTATTGGCCAACAGGTGGGGCATGTAAGATTTTGTCTTGTTTTCGGTTTATTTTATATTAGCATTGGCTTTCTTAATCTTAATATTGCCGAGAAAACAATTTCTTAACCCTAAAACTAGTTTGACAGATAACAGGACGTAAAACGCCGACGGAGAAACAAAAAAACTAATCAAAACGGATTCGATGACAAAAACGACACGTGTAAACGTGAAGTGGATACAAACTAACCATCCTTTTTAGACAATGGCACGAAACCCGGTAAGCCCCCGAAACTGAATAATTTTTATCTGTTCCAAAACGAACTGTCAAAGTATTTTTTTTTGGGAAAAATATTCGGCCAAGTCGATAAATTTATCTCACGAATTTGATGTAGAAAAAGTATACCTAAGCTTCATGGAGCTATAGTTTAACGAACATCTAATTATTTCCCACATTTACGCAAGTATTTTTAAGGGGGTTGTTCAAGCATACATCTGGCGGAAAATTATATCTCTGAGCAAAGCGGAAAATTCTCTAGATGTATTTATACCCTCATAAACTCCGTTTGACTTTACCCAGAACACATTGGGGGCGTTCGGCAGCGCACAGCTTTGAATTAACAGCCGACGACCATAACAACGAACAAAACATATGATTTCCAAATCGAACCCAAGGTAGCGCTAAATTTCTGGTATACTTAGGTATCGTAGTGCGAAGCTGACTACGAAATCAGCTGTCTTTTCCATTGTTGTTTGAATTTTGACAGAAATGGTTACCTATTGGTTTTATACGTTCACAAACGCACAATTATTTTTCAGCAATGTATCAGAAAGCTGTGCGCTACCGAACGCCCCCCATTATAATTTTGTAAAAAAAAAAAAACAGGCAACAGCACAAAATCCAACAAAAACAGAACCCATCTTGACACATAGAAAAACTCTTTTATTTCACACACACCACGCCAAGAATCAAATGTGAACTCCTTTCCTCGATTGGATAAATAATATCGTTTTCAACTCGAACCACTTCTCTTATGGGAATGTGTCTAGTAATCCGATTTCAACCTGATTTAAGAATGTATTTAAGTCCAGATTCAGTCTCAACTCAATTATCCTTTTATCTGTGATCTACAACCGATTTTCAAATCCATCAACAAAGCAGCCAACGACGGCCGCAACAATGCAAAATGGTAGGTATCAACAATTTCAGATTGCTGCCTAATGGATTTCGAGCGTAAAATGTGACTCTAGCTTCATTTTGTATTATTCCCTCATGTTTTCTTTTTTTCTTTTAATCTAGCCACAGATCAGTCGTGCCAAGATCGGAAACTTGCGTTTCGAAACCTATATCAAATCAATTTGAAAAGGTGAACCCTATCCTTGAAGAGCTGTGAAAACAAAACAAATAAAACAAAAACAAATTACTAGGGATGTGTTATCTTTAGGTTTATTATAAGAGGAATGGTAAAGTTGGTTGTGCGCGTGTTTAGCTTACCAATTCCTACTATAATCAGAGCCGGCGGCGTCCACAACAAAATTTTGTCGGCGGAATATGAAATAGATATAATAGAAAATCCCGAGGATGATAAAGAAAATTCGACGGTTGGACATTTTATTCAAGTAAAGTGAATATTATTCCACACAGTGGGGAGCTACCCACAATCAAGTCGGGCCAAAAGCAAGGATCTAAAATTTGTTTGCTTTTCTGTTGATCGAAGGCACCGACGCCGCTCTATAACCGCACAGGTACGTACCGTTTATTTGTATCATGCCATTATATTAATGCCTTATTTTTTTTCTTATTTCAGAATGCCCTTACGCCATTTGACCTGTTAAAATATTTTCCACATTGCCGAAGATGGGGTTGCTCAACAACAATAATAAAAAAAAATATTTGTGGTCGTGTTATGTGTGTCTGTGTTATAAAACAAAGATTTTTGTTAGCAATTCCGATGCAAGCAGTACCTGTGCTTACGCCACTATATAATGATTCGTTTAATAATTTTATTTAATTTTAGATATGGTTGAACGTGTGCTTGCATACCAGTGTCAGAGAATGCTGATTTGTTTATTCAGCGAATGATGCAACCAGTTGAGATTGGACGACAACCCTTAATGAATTGAAATTGGGTACATTGGATCCGCATCCTACCCCCTTTAACCCCTGCACCTAAGGAATTCTTCCATTCTAATTATTCTGGAATGGTAAGTGATTTTAAAACTTCACTTAAATTTTTTGCATAGTGGGTAGAGTTAGTATTGAATACGACTATACTACATATAGAAATAAATAGACCTGAATTAAAGTGGTATACAAATTTATCGTAGTATCACAGTTCATGCAAATATTTAACCCATGTAACAGAATTTCTTTTTTTAACTCAGGTTAAAAATAATTTAAAAGTACATAACACAAATCGTTAAAGGTCAATAAAATTATCAGTCTTGAAAAATAAAATAAATTAAGCTAAAATATCACAGATTGTTTAAGGTTAATAAAATTATCAGTCTTAAAAAAAAAATAAAAATAAACTAAAATATCAGAGATTGTTTAAGGTTAATAAAATTATCAGTCTTTAAAAATAAAATTAAATAAATTAAATATCACAGATTAAAAAAAAGTTTAGCTTTCAGTCTCGTAAAAAAAATTAAATTTAACTAAAGTAAAGCTATATCACAGATTTAAGTGGTTAGTATCTTAAACCTAGCAATCACGTACTTTAAAAAAAATATATATATATCACAGCTAGTAAGTTAATAAATTAAGCTTTTATAATTAAGTATAAACAAATTAAAGCAACCAACATTAAGTAAACTAGACATAAAGACCATGCAGAAAAGCAATACATTTCTTTAACAATACATATAAAATTTGGATGGTTGGAAACAGGGTGTTTCGATTTTCTTTCTGTTTTTTTATTTTGAACATAAAAAATCGACATTTTTATGAATTTTTTTTCTTTTTGATGTGTTAAGGTACTCCGTGAAGGTAAAATAGATAAAGAAATCAATAAATAAGACTTGACGGCAACACATAATAAATTAACATACATAAGCACGGCAATGCGAAATGCAATTCATATAAAAAATGATTTAGTATCGCGTTATTTTTTTTGTGACGTAAATTACTTTTTTAATTGTAAATCAGTTATTGTTTCAGGTCTTTTGCGTGAAAGATCCCAATCCTTTTTCCATTAGAGTTCTCAAGCTCGTACATTTGATTACCAACTTGTTTTACTATTCGATATTTTGGCGCAAGCTTCGCCGATTGGTATTTAGAGGAATCACTCAACGCAACATTCCTTCGATATATTTCTTGTCCGGGTAAATATTGAACCTTATTCGATCGGACATTATGGGTTTTAGCGGATTTCTCGTTGGCCTTTAGAATATTTTCGCGTATTTGATTTCGAATGCACTGCAATCGACTTTGCCGGCGAAGAGTTAACAACTCGTTATCACCTATCGCGTTCAACTTTCTTGCGAGTTCATAACTACTACCGGACATCATCATATTAATGCCAAATAAGGCATAATATGGTGACACACCAGTAGAGCTATGGATAGCAGCTAACAACGAGCGATTAACCCTCTGCGACGCGTTCGATTGCGGTGCATAACACGCTGTTTTAAAATGCCTCACGCCGTATTTTGTCAGAAAATTTTCGAATTCTGTAGAACTCCGAACATATTAAATACGTATTCTTTGAAGATTTTTATCACACTTGAAGTATTTGCATTTCGTAACGCTTTCAACAAAACAAATTTGTACAAATGGTCTAACACTACAAACACATACATTTCCTGTTTTTGACCTCGGATAGGGTCCCAAAAAATCAATGTATAGTTTTTCAAACGGACGATTACTACAATAATACGTAACAATAGGGGGACGAGATACCTGGTTAGACGCTTTACATTGTTTACACACACTACAATTAGAAACATGTTCACGAACATGCCCAGTCAGGTTAGGCCAATACAAATACTGTCTAATACGGTTTAAAGTTTTGGTTATGCCACCATGAGCAACCTTAGGAGGATTATGGGCCCTACTTATGATTTCTTTCGTAAGACCTAAGGGGACCCAAAGAAGCCATGAATGCTCTAGCATTTCTTCTTCACCTAACTTTCAAAAGGCTTTTTTATAAACGTATCTGCCTTCTATTTTTAAATCAGGAAGCTCCTCTTTAGAGTTATAAATCGTTTCAATTAAATCTAAATATTTCTCCGACAGGAACTCCTCGGACTCCAAGTCTATTAACGGGGAAACATCTTCCAAGTCCATAGAATCTATGTGCACCCGAGAAAGAGTGTCTGGCACCACATTCAACGATTCTTTTCGGTGCTGTATGTCGAAGGCATACGATTGTAGCAACAGACCACTTGACGAGCTTACCACTCAAATCTTTCATATTCATGAGCCATTTAAGGCTGGAGTGGTCCGTAATTACGGTGAAATCCATGCCATCGACATACGACCTGAATTTCTTCACTGCCATCACCGCCGCCATGCACTCCTTCTCGGTGACACTATAGTTTCTCTGGCTTTTATTAAACTTTTGCGAGAAGTACGCAATAGGGACTTCTTCGTCATCCTTGTTCTTTTGGAATAGAACCGCACCGATGCCCGCATCCGATGCATCACATTGGATATAAAATCTTTTTGCAAAGTCCGAATGCGAGAGCACCGGTGCCGAGGTTAGAGCCTTCTTTAAATCTTCGAACGCCTTCAGCGCTCCATCCCTCATTTTAAATTTATCGCTCCTCTTCTTCAGCAGGTCAGTCGGAGGGGTGGTCAGACTGGAAAAGTTCAGAATGAACTTCCGATACCACCCTGCTAGACCAAGTAGCCTCCGCACCTGGGGTGGGGCTTTGGGAACGGGGAAGTCCGCTATAGCCTCCATCTTCGCCGGATCTGTTTTTAGTCTCCCACCACCAACAATGAACCCCAAATACTTCAGTTCTTTGAAGCAGAACTTCGATTTGTTCATGTTTGATGGTGAGGTTTGCTTTACGGAAACACTCAGCCACTTCATCTATCAGGGTGATATGGGTCTCGAAATCTGGCGCCATTATGAGCAAGTCGTCTAAATACACAAAAACACGGTCTCTAAGTCGTGCAGCGATTACCTTGTCCATCAACTGACATAACCTTTGGGCTGCATTGCACAACCCAAAAGACATGACAGTAAAATGGTACAAGGGTCTCCCCGGTACCGCAAATGCAGTATTTTCCCTACTCTGCCTCTCAAGCGATATCTGCCAGAATGCTTCTTTCAAATCGATACTACTTATGAAAAACGTATCTGGTAACCGGCTGAGGAGCCCCTCGATGTGCGGGAGTGGATTGGCGTTTTTCTTCGTCAGTGAATTCACCTTGCGAGAATCCAGGAAAAGTCGATTCTTGGCTGGTTTCGGCAAGAGAACCACTGGCGAACACCAAGGGCTCTCGCTCTCATCAATTATGCCGAGGCTCAACATCCGGTCGAATTCTTCGTACAACATGGCTTGCACCGCTTCCGAGACCATCGCGATCAAAATTAAAGAATTTCCGCTGAACCGCATCTAACCTGGCCTGCTGCTCCGGAGACAACTGGTGGGCGTTCAACAAATCTAAATAGTCGTTAACAGTGACGCTACTAATGATACTTGGGGCTAACTGGAACGCTCTCCAGAAGTCTACCCCAAGGTAGATCTCCTGGCCCAAATTTGGAACGAGATAGAACGTTAGTCCCTCAATTTTTCCATTATATTGAACACTACGTTCGATTTTGCCCTCAATACTCTGACTTCTGCCGTCAGCTGTCTTCACCCCAGATTGAAATGGAGTTACCTTAACTTTGAGTTCTTTGACTAGTTCTATACAATTTTTCCTGAGTATGCTTACGCTAGCTCCACTGTCTAGTAAACCGAAAAATTCTTTTTGTCCTAATTTTATTCTACCGTAAGGTCTGGGATCTGAACTCAAATTTATAATAGTTGAGGAAATCCGCTTTTGGGCTACCTTCCTTGCTTTAAAGCGTGCCTTAGCTTTTAGCACGTTTTTAGAAGGTACATAAATTTCACTATTATTTAAATTCTTTGCCTAGCTTCATTATACCTTTGAATTCTAACATGTAAGGACTGGATTGGGAAGTGATTCATTTTAACCTTGTCGGTATCTTCAATTTAATTCTAGGTTCATCTTCTTCTGCAATAGGACTTTTTAGCCTCTTTTTTTCATTATTTTGGAATTCGGAAACCAAAGGGGGATCTGACTCGGATTGGTACGCTATTCCGGTTTCCCGGATTACATCGGTTACACCTTGGGGTTATTACCACACTTATAACAAAAAATGTTTCGCGTTTCAGACTCGCAGTTCCAGCACACAAGAGTGGGCACATCGGCATATCTCCGTGGAGGATTTTTCGGGCGTGCCTCACCGAATTGGTACGCAGCCAATTGTTCATCAGAGGGTCCTCTTCCAATCCTACCTCACTCACACCATATCTAACAGGAGGCCTACCAGTTGGTTTGGGTATATCCATATCTCTCCTAGAAAATGCTGCCTCAGCTTCCATACACACATACCTCAACTGATCCAGTGAGAAGATGGCTTGAGGAAACACCAAATTTCTTATTCTCTCATTTAGATAGCGCTTCAGGATTTTCACCATATCAGCCTCAGGAATCGGCATCCTCGACTGAAAACTCATCTTACTAATAGCCGCAAAGAATTCCTCACTACTCTCATACGAATTCTGCTTCTGCTCTAAAATGTTGCGTACTATTTCCAGGTCGGTCAAGGTGTTCTTATAACGGCTCAATAACGCAGCTTTCAAGGTTGGCCAGTGAACTGATTGACCACCTGAAACTGCCAGAACCAGTCGTAAGCGGGTCCTGAAAGCAGTAGGTGGAAATCCCTCAAGATTTCATTCCAAGAACACCCATACCGACTCTGCAATTTTTCAAGTCGAAAGACAAAATCTTCAACGGTCAGTTTATTGGTCAGACCATCGAATTTTAAACCCCACTTGGCCACCTTTATTGGAGACTTATATCCTTAATGCATACATGAACTGATAATAGGGGGAGAATACGGGAATGGAAAAGGCGTGGGACAAGGCAGGCGACTGTTTCCAGGTTGCCCATAAGATATAGGTGGATTTCCCGGAGGTGGGTAGGGTATTTCACACGCTACTGTTTTAGGAACAGAGGTGCCGGTATAAGGCCGGTCATCAAAATCCCTACCCGCATTTGGCCTAACAGTGTCTTTGAAGTTACCAAAAGTTTCTCGCCTAGGGGACATGTATTCGGCCCCTCCGCCACTGAGATCACTATAAGATTAAGATAAATACGAAAAAAATATCAAAATTTATCAATTAATTATCTTCGAAAACGAAAAAAAATTTAAAAACAAAAAAAAATAAATAAATAATGAAAAACTTAATGAAACGAATATTTGTGTTTTTGACTTTCACAAAAAACAAAACTCTCAAAAGAACTTACTTTGTAACAAAAAAACGAAATGAGTAACTAACCAAAGTAAACTAAAATTAATCAAACAAAAAAAAATTCCTAACTTACTAATGTTTTTGAAAACTTAGAGTTTCTTTTTCTTTAGAAAAGGAACTTAAATTAGCAAAACAGAAAAAAGGATGTATTACATGTATTCCTCAATTTCAGAGATTTATCAAATTTAAGAAAAAAAACTGAATTAAAGAATAGCAAAAAGGAATAAACAAAAACTTGACTAAAAAAATAAATAAATAAATAAATACTCACACAACTAAAACTCTTAACAAAAAAATCGAAGACGTATTTAATAAATGAATTGCAAAACAAAGTTTATCAACCAAACACAAAAACTATATTAAAAAAAAAATGTTTTCTTCAGTTTATTAAAAAAAAACGAATTTTTATATGAAACTAACAAACAAAATAATTGAAAAGTTGGTAACTTTTCGTATCAGCTTTAAATTTCTTTTATAAAAAAACTAAAACCAATAAGGATTTCTATTGAAAAACTTTCAAAAACAGAAAATATCTAAAACGACAACTGTAAGTCAAACGACAAACAAAATTGTATTTTTGGACATATAAATCGGTATATTTATAGTTAAGATTATGCTTATGTGGTTATTTATAAGTATAACACTTTTTATCACTGGAGGATTACCTATAATTTAATAGTAGTAATTTTTGTAAATAAAAATTAAGGTTGCTAAAGTTGTTTCAACATAAGAGGAATTTACTTTTGAGTTTCTTGTAAAGAATTAAGTTTAATGTTATATTAGGTTATCGTATTTTAGATTGTATCATACACATTCGGGGTACTTTTGGTAGCTTCTTTTAGGCGGTTTCTTTAGCTATATGGTATGATCCTACTAACGATCATCACTTAAACCAAAAGACATCAGACGGAAGAACAAAACTCCCTGATGTGACAACAATAAAGTGGGAAAACTAGTAGAAACATTAACAAATTGCACTACAAAGTTTTCTCTCACCGTTCCCGCAATCCTAGTCTGTCTCAAGGAATCTGCTAGAAGACATGAAACGGTGAGATAAAACTCAACAAAAATTTTGGAACGGAGATGTTGGACTAAACCTCACACACAATCACCGCTACCAAATAGAAAATGACAAGACTGTAGGATAAGAAAATTGAAAATTAGATATAGAATAGTAAAAAAAGTAAGGATGGGAATAGGGAAAACGATACTAAAATACTTGGGGGGCCGTGGCGCGATAGTTGTGTGTTCGCCTGTCAACCTCATGGTCACAGGTTCGATCCCTGCCGTAGTCTATGTCTTCTTATTTTTCCATTAAAAACCAATTCTAAAAATAAAAATATCATACAATGAGTTGTTGGTTTACTCATTACATGCTGTTTAGGCATAGAACTAACAACATGTGATTGAGTAAAACTAGTATACCGATAAAATATGACAAAGAATAAAAAAATTAATGCGAATTATAAGGGACATCGATAAATAAGACACGGAAATTTCTCCGCATTAGTTCAGCCGCCATCCCTGGAGATAAAATCTGAGACAACAATCACATACAGTCTCCGAATATCGCGCCACACATCTTTCCTATCATTCTTTCTCTTCCTTAACCTCACCCCCACGCCCGCGCTGTGTTGAAACATTTAAAGGGTATTCATAATCCCTTGAGCGCGTGTAAATTATAAAAAAAAAAAAAAAATACGCTATCTGATCTTACTCAAGCTTTTGCAAGAGAACGTCGTGATACAACTAGGTTCGTCTGTGACCTTCCTGTTGCAGACATACCCCTTTCCAAAAACTCCAGTAATACCAAGTCAAACGCATTACACTCATTAACCGCCGTCGCTCTGAATTTCCAAATACTCGTCGCAATACATCTAGGTACGCCTGAGGCCTTCCTGTTGCAGGCTTACGAGGTTTAAAAATTCACAGCAAGTTTGGTTGGGTACTTCACAACATAATCGAACTGAAACAAGGACTACAAAAACTAGCTCGTCAAGAAAACGTTCCAACTTCGTTGGGAAAACGCTTTAACGACGTTGGGGGCCATTATTGTTGCGGCAATAGGAGGTGGATAGGTCGTGGGAATAGGTGGGAAAAAGAACGGGCTAGGATATTGGAAAGGAATAGTTCGAAAAAGGGATAGATTGATAAGTTCCGGGGGGCGTGGCCTGCTTGCTATGCACGGCATCAGCTCGTCGGACGGGGGGGATCTTGCCCCCGGAAACCTAACTTCACCTGCAAACAAAAAAATACATATCAGGCCTAAGGATAGGAAAAGGAAATTGGAAGATAAAGACGGACGGACTATTGTCACATCAAGGCACTGCGGATGTTGTTGCAGTGAGTTCATTACCCACCCTACCTTAGGAATCTTCGGCCATTTTTAGATTCCCCCATTCAGAGAGCATATGATCGGTTTCAGATCACCCTATCTTCACCGAAACCTTCGGCCACGTTCAGCTCCCCCTGAAAAATTACTTCAATGGAACATGGTTTCACTTAGGTGAAACAGAAAAACCACGGAAACTTATTTTCTTTCCATATGCAAAAAAAAAGTTTAATATTCTAAAAGAATTTAATTGAATGTAACCAACAAAAAAAAATAACAAATTTAAAAAAGATTTTCAAGGAATAAATAATCATATAAAAATTAAACTAACTAAAAACAAATGCGAATAAATATAACGGTTTCTTTTAGAATAAACAAAAATTCAGGACAGAACAAAGATTATACCTATTGCGGTATTTAAAAATATAACACAAAAAAACGTAAAACCCTAGGTTGCCCTACCCCGAGACAGCTCTTTTTAGGTCGTCTACCTAAGGACACAAAGAAAATCAAATCGCGCAAACCTGCGGAGACTATAACTTACAGGATAGTCGGGCTGTGAATTATGAATTAAATAAAAAGGAAATATTCCATTAAACCGAATGAAATTAGTTAAATTTCAAACTAATTATAAATATGAATGTAATTATTTTAATATTATATGAAAATGTTGTAATATAGAAGTACAACAAAAATAATAGGCGATCACCAACACTAAATTTTCGTTCATATATATGTATATATTTAAATATTTTTTTTCTTTTAATATGTATATTCTTTTTTTTGTTTGTTTTGTTTTTTTTTCTTTTTTTTTTAGATTTTAATATTTTTTATTTATTTTATTGCTTTTAGGACTGGGCAAAAGTTGGTGACGGATGATTTTTCCACGCCTCGCAAAAACCGGACCCAAATCCGAGAAGCGGTTTGTGTCGTAATAACGCAGGTAATATATTTGCTCAGGAACACTTAGCGGAAGCGATGAGACGCAGGCTTTTTTTTCAACATGCGGCAACCACACCCAAAATTGAAAATGGTGAACAAAGATATTGGACAAAAATTGTTGAAAAAGTTTGATTTAATAAAAAAAATGTTGCGGCGGCCCAGGCTTGGAACAATTATCTGGCGCCGCCGAAAAAATATACCTAGAAATTTTAGACATCTTTTATCTTCTTTTCAATAAATACTTTTACTTTCAAACTCACCACTTTCGAATTTTATTATTTAATATATATATGACTGGATCACAAAAAAACTAGGTTGAATGGATGACAAAAGAAAAGTCGAACTTCAATAACTTAAAAAAAGAACAGGTAAAATTTCGATTCAATTCACAAGTTTAGAAAAAAAACACCGAGCCGAATTCTTAATTTTCCTATTTTTGTTTCCTTTTTTTTTCTTATTTTTGTGGAACTTTTGCAACGGACTCTATTTTTTTTCTCAATATGCAACTTAATATTCAATAGCAATGCAACTTGAATTTAGCATTCGTTTTTTTTTTAAACGGATGCGCGCACTAAAGGGGTTTTGACTACCCTTAAAATGAACCAGCACAGTGCGAGCGTTAGGAAAGTAGGGAAGGATGCAAGAGGAGATACCGATGCACATTGGTTTTGAATTTCTGAATATCAAAATGGGAGGGGAAAATAGAGCCGGGTAAAGTATTCCACATTCGCGTTGTACGGCTAAAGAAAGAATCTCTGTACTTGACAGTACGTCCGAAGTTGGGCTCAAGGGTAAACTGATGAGCATTAGAAGCGCGAGTATTACGGTTGAAAAATTTAAGGGGAGGAATGCAACTGGCTATTTCGCTGGAACAGTGTTTATAAAAATAGCGATAAAATAGTGAGAGACACATATCATTTCGACGATGTTCTAGAGATGTAAATGTTTCCACTATAGTTCTATCGCCAATCATTCTTAGAGCTCTATTTTGAATTCTATCCAAAAGATATAAATGAGTTTTGGGAGCTCCTGCCCAAATGTGCGAGTTATACTCCAGCTTTGGACGAATGAAAACCTTATAGATTACAGCCAGATCAGACGGGGAGAAGAATTTCTTGCACTTTCGAAGAAAGCCGAAACACTTTGCAGCGTTTTTGGCGACATCAAATATGTGTTCATTCCACAAGAGGTGGTCTGTGATGCACATGCCGAGGACTGAAAGCTGATCGGTTTCTTCAATGCTAGTGCCGCTCATAGATAGCGGCATGGGGGGTAGGTTCTGCTTTAACGACAGAAGACAGCACTGAGTTTTTGAAGCATTAAATTCTACACGGTTTTTAATTCCCCATTAGACAATGCTGTCAAGATCAGAATTTAATGAGCTTATCATACGCTGCCGTTCCAGTTGCACATCCGAAAAACAAGGAGGTGCATCTAAAAACGAATATGAAAAGCTGAGAGTACTATCGTCAGCAAAACAATTAAATGGATTAGAAGTTCCAGATAAGAGATCATTAATAAAAATGAGAAAGAGGGTCGGAGACAATACGGAGCCCTGGGGCACACCAGCATTTATTTTGTGAATATCAGTGTTGAAACCGTCCAATACAACTTGTATTGAACGGTCCGAAAGGTAATTTCTAATCCAACGAAGAAGACATTCATCGATACCAAATGCACGCATTTTCGATAGGAGAGCTTGATGCCAAACTCTATCAAATGCTTTTGAAATATCAAGCGCAATAATCTTACTTTCTCCAAAACGATGTAAAGATTTGTGCCACTGTTCGGTGAGATATACCATCTGATCACCAGTTAACATGTCATCATCTTTTTGTATTATCCGATGTCAAAACACAATATCATTATCAGCCTATAACGTGACATATAAAGAAAACATACAGGTAGGACAGGGATAGCCCAATGACCCTATGTAGAAAATACCCTTATAATAAAAACAAGACTAATTCGGATGATTCTACGCTAGCTGGAAAACATCATTCGATCAACAACTTTACTATATCCGTCCATAGATCTGGCTTAGTATAGATGTTGTCTTTTTTTCTCATAGCATTTTGGTTGTGTTGGTGAAGTGGAACCCATTTCATGCAGTGCCAATAACTTCAGGGTGTGTTCAGAAATTGTCTGAACCAAAATCAGGTTTATAAGCCGAATTTATTGGCCAACAGGTGGGGCTTGTAAGATTTTGTCTTGTTTTCGGTTTATTTTATATTAGCATTGGCTTCATTAATCTTAATATTGCCGAGAAAACAATTTCTCAACCCTAAAACTACTTTGACAGATAACAGGACGTAAAACACCGAGGGAGAAATAAGACAAACTAATCAAAACGGATTTGATAACAAAAACGACACGTGTAAACGTGAAGTGGACACAAACTTACCATCATTTTTTAGGGTATTTAGCAATGGCACGAACCCCGATAAGCCCCCGAAACTGAATAATTTTTATCTCCTCCAAATCGAACTGTCAAAGTTTTTTTTTTGGGAAAAATATTCGGCCAAGCCGATAAATTTAGCTCACGAATTTGATGTAGAAAAAGTATACCTAAGCTTCATGAAGCTATACTTTAACGAACATCTAATTATTTCCCACATTTCGCAAGTATTTTTAAGGGGGGTGTTCAAGCGAACATCTGGCGGAAAATTATATCTCTGAGCAAAGCGGAAAATTCTCTAGATATATTTATACCCTCATAAACTCCGTCTGACTTTACCCAGAACACATTATAATATTGTAAAACAAAAAAAAAACAGGCAACAGAAAAAAATCCAACAAAAACAGAACCCATCTTAACATATACAAAAACTCTATTATTTCACACACGCACACGCCAAGAATCAGATGTGAACGCCCTTCCTGATTGGATACATAATATCGTTTTCAACTCGAACCACTCCTCTAATGGGAATGTATCGAGTAATCCGATTTCAACCCGATTCAAGAATCTATGTAAATCCAGATTCAATCCCCACTCAATTCTCCTTTTATCTGTGATCTACAACCGATTTTCAATTCCATCAACAAAGCAGACAACAACAGCTGCAACAAGACAAAATGGTAGGTATTTGGTTTTTTTTCTCATTAGATATATAAAATAATTATTCTTTACTTTTTTTTCATCAATTTCAGATTGCCGCCTATTGGATTTCGAGCCTAAAATGTGAGTATGTCTACATTTTATATTATTCCCTCATGTTTACTTTTTTTTCTTTTAATCTAGCCACATATCAGTCGTGCCAAGATCGGAAACTTGCGTTTCGCAAACAACTTCAAATCAATTTGGAAAGGTGAACCCTATCCTTGAATAGCTGTGAAAACAAAACAAAAACAAATTACTAGGGACGTGTTATCTTTAGGCTTATAAGAAGAGGAATGGTAAAGTGGGTTGTGCGCGTGTTTAGCTTGCAGCCAAATCCTACTATAATCAGCCGGCCGGCGTCCGCAACAACCTGGATGATGTCATCGTGTACGGGAAACATTTGATGAGCATTGTGAGAACCTTAAAGCCGTATTCAAAAGACTTCGAGAAGCTCACCTTAAATTGAATCCAGATAAATGTGTGCTTTTCAAGACCGAAGCTAAATACTTGGGGCATATCATCTCGTCCGAAGGAGTAAAAACTGATCCAGAAAAAGTGACACCGTCAAGAACTGGCCAACACCTCAAGACAAACATCAACTCCAAAGCTCTCTTGGTCTAGCCACTTATTATCGTCGTTTTGTGAAGGATTTTGCTGGTATCGCTAAAAGTTTACATCAGCTAATTGAAAAGGGCAAACCGTTCAAATGGTCAGGTGAGTGCGAGAAAAGTTTTCAGGAACTGAAGTAGCGCTTATGTAACGCTCCTGTGCTGACATATCCGGCTCCAGATAAGCCTTTTATCATCGACGATAATGCGAGCAACGTTGGAATAGAAGCTGTATTGTGCCAAGTTCACGATGGAGAAGTAAAAGTTGTCGCCTACTACAGCAAGGTACTCTCGAAGCCCGAAAGGAATTATTGCGCGACTAGGAGGGAACTTCTTGCTCTCATATTGGCCACGTAGCACTTCCATAAATACATATATGGACAGAAGTTCCTTCTGCGAACAGACCATGGCGCACTTAAATAGTCATTAAACTTCAAGAACCCAGAAGTTCAAGTAGCAAGGTGGATCGAGAGACTACAGACATACGACTAACAGATTCAGCATCGGCGAGGAAAGCTACAATCAAACGCAGATGCATTATCTCGGCGACCATGCAAACGCGATTGCAAGCATTGCACGCGCCAAGAAGAAAAGGAGATAGCTGCCATTCAGAGGCTAAGAGTTGATCCCGTTTAACGTTGGAACAACGTAGAATTGAGAGGGGCCTAACAACAAGTCCGGATATCGAACCCATTCTTCCATGGCCCAGTTCTCAAAGCCTATTGGGCACAATGGAACTCACTCCATGTGCAAGAAGGTACACTACGGCGGAAGCGGGAATCCGCAGATGGCAAATATTTTGTGATGCAGCTAATCGTACCTCGGTCAAAAGTCAATGACGTTCTACGAGAAATGCATGATGGAGCTTCTAGGGGACATTTGGGTATAAATAAAACCTTGGAAAAGGTGCGCCAGCGGTTCTACTGTTTATATGCAAAAAATTATGTCGAAAGATGGTGCCGTAAATGTGATGCTTGTGCTGCGAGCAAAGGACCAGGCCGAAAAATTCAAAGTAAAATGCAGCAATACATTGTGGGAGCACCTTTTGAAAGGATTGCACTGGACATCGCATCTCCCTGAAACTGTAAGCGGAAACAAATACATTCTCGTGCTCATGGGTTATTTCAGTAAATGACCAGATGCGTTTTCCATCCCAAACCAAGAGGCCAAAACAATAGCCGACCAGCTTGTGCTCAATTGGGTGAGCAGATTCGGTGTACCTCTGGAACTTCATTCGGACCAAGGGAGGAATTTCGAATCTAACATCTTTCAAGTGGTTTGCTCACTTCTTGACATTAAAAAGACGAGGACAACACCGCTTCACCCACAGTCGGATAGGATGGTTGAACGATTTAATATGACCCTCAAAGAACATCTTTTCAAGGTTGTGGGCGACTACCACCGAGACTGGGATCGACACATTCCATTATTCTTGATGGCCTATTGAAGTGCACAGTTCAACAGGACATACACCATCGAAAATTCTGTTTGGAACAACGATTAAACTACCGAGTGACGTTAAATTTGGATGCCCGACAAATGAGCCTCATAGAATGGAGGTATATGTGGATATCCTCAGGGAACGGCTTATTGACATTCACGAAAGAACAAGGACCAAGATAAAGGTAGGCAGCTATCGAATTAAAACACGATATGACATAAAAGCAACTACAATAGGATTTGAGGCAGGATATCTTGTGTGGCTTTACAGTCCACACAGCCAAAAGGGATTGTCTCCGAAACTTCAGCAAAATTGGGAAGACCCTTATAATGTTGGTACTAAGATCAATGATGTCGCTTACCGTATTCGGAAAGGGGCTAGAGGTAAACAAAAGGTAGTACATTGCGACCGGTAGCATCGATATAACGGTGATGGGAATACTGGATTTGTTCGGGACGAACAATCGTAAGAGGGGGCAATGTAACGAATTGTACTATCTGATTACTTTTGAATTCCTAACGGACTATTTTATACTAGACATGATACCTGAAAGTATGCTACAAACTATAACCAAAAGAAAGCCCTGAAAGTATACTACAAACTCTAACCAAAACAACAACTGAAGTATGCTACAAACTACATACCTATTCCCCTTGGTGGAGACTTTTCATTCAATAGTAGGAGACGCAAACCAAACAAGCTATTGGAAAGGAACTTCCTGGAACCGGTGGACGAGACCTTTCAAGGTATATCTAGAAAGCTTAAACAAGTGTAAATACCGCTCTACTAACTGCAAAACGTGACAGTTTATTTTTGAAAGTGCAAGTGTAAAGTTGGTTGTTAGAAAAGACATAAGTTTGTCATTGGTATACTTTTATTATAAGTGGAATAATAAAGCGTTTAGTGTGTTAGAAAGAAAAGTGGTGTTTAATTAATTGTGAAGTAAATAATTTGGTTTTATTTTCGAACCTGAGTGAAAATACTACAAAATAAATAAATAAAATTTAAAAAAACCTAAAAGGTGTTTTAATTTAGGGCATAACACATAAAAATTGGTTTGGGTTAGAGTTTCTGTGGTTCAGCTTGTTGGTTTTTCATGCAAATCTGTTTTATATGCATAGTTTATGGTGTCAGGGGCCACTGATACTGAGACCGAAATCCAAAAATTGCGCAACGAAATTCAGCAATTGGAAAAGTAAAAACGGGATCAAACCCATGAGATAAAGAATTTCAACACTACTTTATTAAGAGAATTGAAATCACTAGTAGGTCGAGAAGCCTAACAACTGAAGTTTGATCAACTTAGCATACAGTGGGGTCAGTTTACAAGGCTTGAAACTACTGACGCCATATCAACTTTCTATATTGGTGCGGTAACAGAGTAACAAGAGAAGCAAGGAAACAGACTTATGGATCTTGAGAATAAAATAAAGAATGAAAGAAAAGTTCAAGCCAAGTTGGTAGAAAATCAACAGAAGACAGAACGAACCAATTTATAAACCGAAGAAACAATAGAAAAACTAGAGCAACAGCTAGCAACTCTAGAGGCCAAAAAACACCAAACCGAACAGGAACTTAACATATACAAGGTTAAGGAGAATAAACTGGTACCTGAAGCTAACAAGCTTTAAAAGTTTTGAAAATTAATCAAACTTTTATAACTTACCCTTATGAAATACCTGATACTATTCTATTTCATTTGTTTTGTATTCTAAATGCCTACTTTCTAAATGCTTTCTCTTTCGTTTTCATGAATTTAAATTATCCATTGTACTTCATACATTTTGTCTATCACATATTTATTCATTCGCAATTGTACTCTCGCCTAATTAAATTGTATTGAATTAAAGACTCATACCATAAAGATCTCGGCATTTATCATTTTTTTTTCAAGAACGTTCTTTTTAGATTTGCCGAAACCCGGGAGAAAGGTGTACAGGGATTAATAAAATTTAATAACGAGTTCTTTTTTTTAACGTTAAAGTGCAACGCGTTTCAATTTCTTTAATTTGCTATGGAGTTATAGAGGCCAGTTAACAAAAATTGTCAAGAGCGCTAATGATTTTCTCGACAGCGACGGATCTCAGCTCATGGAAGTCTTAATGTTGTGAACAAAGAGGTGCAAACTAAAGGTCTTCTCAAGACAGATCAGCTATTTAGAGAACTAGACAAAACCAGCGAATATGAAGATTCAGCAATTGGTGTTCTTTCTCGTCTAAATTCTCGTCTCCAGAAAGTCCAAGACAAGCTGAATCCACCTTCGCATGTTCCAAGACAATCCTCTTTCTTCCTGAATGCATCATCATTCAACAACAATAATTGTTTTATTAAACTCCCTAAATTGCAGCTCAAAAAATTCGATGGTAATTATCAAGATTGGCTACCGTTTTGGGAGGAATTCCGAACGGCTATTCACGAAAACGGGAATTTAACATCGACCGACAAATTCAGTTATTTAGAATCTGTGCTAACAGGCAGCTCAAAAAGGGTTATAGGTGGATTTACAGCTTCAAGTATGTGCTATGAAGCAGCTATTTCCCTCTTACAAGATCAATTTGGTGACGTCGAACGTTTGGTAGACAAGAATATGCATCAATTGCTTTCCCTTCGCTCTGTCCAGCAAAGGACAAATGCTGTTGGTCTTCGAAATTTATATAATTCCATAACATCTTGTTGTCGCACATTAACGCCAAGCTGTTAAATACCTACCAATCATTACTTCGTTATGTTGAAAACAATATTGCTCCGTGGCCTGCCATCGGAACTACGAGTCGATTATTATCGAGTCGTGGAGGGAGAGGAATATGTCGTCGAAACATATGAAGAAGATAACTGAAGTTCTACAACTTCTTTGCTTGGAGATTGGAGATAAGCAAGTGAAAGAAATAATGCGCTTTCTGAAAGGGAAGTTGAGTCTTTGGGAAAAAGCATAGTTGTCTCTTCCCTTCTGTCTAATAGCGCCAGACATTCTTCTTCGTCTCACACAACTGCATCCAGTTTGGTCTCATTAAACGATAAGAACGGGTGTACATTTTGTTCATCCGACAAACACACAACAAAAGAGTGCGACTTGTCAATAACCGAGAAAAGAGATATTTTAAGAAAGAGCGGTCGATATTTTCGTTGTACCAACCGAGGTCATAATTCTAAAAAGTGTCGTAGCGCGGGTCAAAGAAAATCGAATTCACTAGAAAAAACGTTGGATAATTTTCGTCAACAAAAAGCTGTAAACATCTGTGCTGGGAATTCGCTCGCAATGCTAGAAGATCCAAAACAAAAACCCATTTTGGAAAGTGCTACAAATTTATGCGCGTATAATTCATGTATTAACAATACAAATGTATTTTTAAAAGCAGCTCGTGGCATTGCCATAGCCCCGAATAAAAATAAATCCCTTGTTTTACGTTTGATAATTGACGGGGGCAGTCAATATTCGTATATTCGAGAAGCGAAAACTTAACCTCCGTTCTGCTGGCGATGTGAATTTTTCGCTAATTCGGTTTGGATGTAGACAACAAAATCCGTCGAAGAAATTCAATAGAGTATATGTCGAAATAAAAAGTCAATTCAATCGCAAACGAATAATTCTGGAGGCCGTCGTTGTGCCAGAAATTTGCGTTGACGCTCTGAGTGCACCCGATGAATCATGTACCTACCTGCAGAATTTGCAATTGGCTAACTCTCGCCATGCGGGTATTGAAGCCGCAAATGGATTGGGAATGCTCATCGGCTCGGACTATTACTGGTCTGTGGTAACAGGCAAACAAAGGCGAATTTCTTCTGGATTGAGGGCAGTTGAAACGATTTTTGGCTGGACATTACAGGGATCGCATTCAGCTGGTAAGGCTTTTGAGTTAAACACATACTCATGCTCTCTTTCTTTGTGTAGCACTACTCTGCATCTCTCCGCTTTGAATCTGAATGACCTAACCTCATTTTAGTCACTCAAAGCTATTGGTATTAGGGGTGAAGAGGAAGAAAATGAGCACCTAGCCGACGAATTGATTCGCAAATGCATTTCCAAAAACGGCCAACGTTACGAAGCTTCTCTGCCGTGGAAGCATACTGATGTCAAAGTGAAGGCAACAAGGAACAAGCTATGATGAGATTGAAGTCGATCTACATGCGGTTGTCAATAAGTCCTGAACAGTACCAAGAGTATAATGCAGGGATACAACAGCTTCTTACAAACGGTGTTGCCGAGCCGATCCCACCATCCAATAGCAGCGTTTTGAGTCGTGTTATCTACTTACCTCATCGTCCTGTGTATAAAGCTGAAAGTACGAATACGAAGATGCGCATTGTTTTCGACGCCTCTGCACGGACTGAGCAATCTCCATCATTGAACGATCTCCGCCACGTAGGAGCTAATCTGTTACTCGATTTACTAAAAATTCTTTTGAATTTTCGCCTTCGACGGTATGGGATTGTTGCAGATATAGAAAAGGCAATTCTCCAAATCGAGTTCGATGCTCTTTGCCCAGGCGAATGCCCCTTTAAGCAAAAAGTTGTAGGATTATTATGGTTTGTCACAAGCGGTGAAATTGCCGTGCCCTTAGATTCGCTGCAAAATTTGCTCGAATCTGATTTAGTTACGCGGTACGAAAAGGGTACAAAACGAAAAGTCCTTCAGACGATTGCTAGAATCTACGATCCTCTTGGTATGCTTGCACCTGTGGTTGTACGGCTGAAAATTCTATTTTAATGCATATGGCGAGAAAAACTATCCTGGGACGACTCTCTAACTCCAGATCTTATGCTTCTTTGGAAAGATTGTGTCAAAAATTTGCATCGACTAAAAGATTTCGCAATTCCACGGGCAGCTCTTTGTTTTTCATTTTCGAATAATATAAACATTCACCTCTTTGCAGATGCTAGCATGAAGGCGTATGGAACTGTTGCTTTCATCAAAAGCGTTAATGATGGGGAAGAAAACGTCGCTTTTATATGTGCAAAGAATCGAATTTCGTCATAAAAACTGAATGAATGAAAGCAGGGCCCATGTTCTGTAACTTTCGAATCGATAAAAGTAGTCGAAAACAAAAAAAAATTTTTTGATTTGTTGTTAAGATGCCAAAATGACTTTTTCCATTTATCGCCGTCCATTTTAAAATTCCTTTCAAACAAATTAAAAATTTAAAGTATCGCCTCAAATTGCAAAAAAACATTTTTTCGGAGGCGTTAAGTGAGGAAAAGTTTTCGCCTGAGTTACAGAACATGGTCCCAGATTCCTTAACAAAAAATGGAAAAGAATAAGTAATATCTTTGAAAATTTAGAGAAACTTACAAGCGAGGGCAACATTTCAGCATATATGGTCTCAAGAAATGGCTACTCTGTAAGGCGGGTTGCCAAAGCATCTCTCAGCTAACTATTAGACAGAATAAAACTTCATTTCCAAGTCCCTTCGTACCTAATGACGAGCGCAACAGCTCTTTTACCAGTGCCAGGCCGGCCTGCGAGAAGTAGAGCATGTCCTGTTATCTTATTATATTTGATCAGATCTTTCAAGATGTCGTATTTGAATTTATTTATTTTTGCGTATCGACTATAGATTTAAAAAATTATTCTGGAAAATGGTGCTTCTCCAAAAAAACAGTATATGACGTGTCATGTTTGACAATTTGAATCAAGTTCAGCAAATGTGTGTTCGATTTGTATGTTTGTTGTATGTTTTTTAATTGAATTGTTTCATTCAATTTGCAAGATAATTTCTTTTTGGATCTCCAATTCATATTACCTCAATATAGTATGCAACGATATGTATCAATCAAGTTGAGTTACGATAAAGTGCTTTGTAAACTACATCATTTGGATATTACATTTTTTGGAGAAGCAGAAATCTTCTTTTAGGAAATTTTCATCAGATACTCTTGCGAGCACAGAAACATGTGATTGAATTGAAACCGTTACATGCGCTGCAAAGTGTTTCTTCGCGTTGTTAAATTCTGGCAGCTAGCCACAATTGTTTGTGGCCCTAAAGGTGTTACGGATTTGTTGCTGTGATTGTGCCTGCGTCTGCTTGGCTGCACTTGCCACGACGGCTATGCTTACGGCAGCCTCAGCAACATTAAAAGTTCAAATCGGACCTGCCAGGGTATTCATGTTAGAATTATTTGTTGATCCTTGGCTTGTACACTTCTTTAGTGATCTATGGAACGAAGTTGACATTTGGTTCTTTACGAAAAAAGGTGGTTGTTGCTCGTTACCACCTGAATATCGTTTTTTCCTCCACTAGTAATGTGACTTTTATTGGATGAGTTTCGCGGAAAACGTCTATCCACTTTTAGCCCAAGCTGCGGCAAACGTAAAGGGTTGGTATAATATCTGAGCCAGAACCTAATTTCGGGCACAAACAAAAATTTTAAGAAGTTTGTTGATAAGTGGAACCTTTGCAAACACCTTTCCTCCAGACTTCCTTACCCCGATCTGCAGCAACTGATCCACTGCTGGTCCTGTTTGTAGCTTGACAGGATTTATTTTGGTTGTAGAGTTAATGATTCTGATTATCTTCATGCAGGACAACACCACCACTGCGGTGTGACTTCTATATAATGTGTAGTATCATCGCGGTTGAATATATTTGATTTGCGGCCGCCTCCTTTCAAAGAATTTTCCTGCTGTTTCTGCCCCTTTATTGCGCTTGCAGCGACGTTTGCTTTAATATAATAGTAAAAAAATTGAATATTAAGATCCTTAAGAACAACTAAAATATATTATAATTAAATTATTTCAGAATAAAAAAGTAATAAACATAATAAAACTAACCCATTGCCTACGGCCTTGGCTCCGATGAAAACATCGCTTCTCTTAGATCAGCGAAATCGAGCATCGTTGCGCGTGGTTAGTACTTCGATGGGGGACCGTCGCGTCGGAAACCAACCACGTGCTGTTGACATGTGTTTCTTCTGTTGTATGTTCTTCGTTTCTCTGTCTTTCTCTGTTGTAATAATATATGTAATGTTTAAGCCAATGGTCTCCTTACCAGTGCTTCAGTGTCTCTACTTCGTAGATTTATCTACGCAAAAAACACGCATTATATCATCGAAAGTTTTTGTAAAAGTTGGCCAAATTGAGGCCTAGATTTCTTACTGATAAATGTGTCGTGTTTAAAAGACTTTTTTTTTAAATTTACGTTCAGTTTAAGTTTAATATTTTTTTTTAGCAAAATTCGCTTTAATATTTGAAATTATTTATGCTTTACCTAAGCGCAGTGTTAATAATAAATATGTAATGTAATTTAAGTAACCCACTTCCGATATTTATTTTGAAATTTTATATCTTTTTTTTATTATTTTGTCATCTGTCAACTCAAATCGAGTAAACTGGTCTTTTCTTATGGTAATATTAAGGCCAACACGCATTAATATGCTATGGTTTGCTTCTAATTTTTGATTATATTTTCCTAATTTTGAATTAATAAATATTACAGAATTTGTAAGCCAGAATCAACAAAAAGCTCTTATTAGTACGTTTTTTGTTTGATAAAGGCCTTTAAAAATGCAATTTAACTAAAAAGCAATTCATTTTTCATTTTTTGAATTTAGCGGATTTCCATTTTGAATATATAAGCTCACCATATCTACCAAAAGTGCAAATGCGCACTCCTCCGTTTCGATAAGCCTGTGTTGGTGTCTGATCCATTTGAAATGAACGGGCAACTAACACATTATTGTCGAAACGGCGGAAATCCTCTCAATTTAGCTTGTAGCTATAGTTTCTCTATGGTCGTGACGGTCGTTTTTTGGAACTAAGGCAGAGGGCTAAAATTTCAAGTGCAGAAGCTAAACATTTATTTAAGCTCCCGAACATTTTAATGATTGTTTTGCAGATTTGGCATCAATCGCTTTAAATAAACCAAAACGCTATTATGAAGCGGCAAAGATTCCAGAATGGAAACAGTTTATTTACGAGGTTTCATCTCCTCGCCACCAGCATAATGAAACAGGACGCTTACGACTTTGTCCCCAGGACGGAAAGAAATTGGTTTAAAATGGGTATTTGAACCAAGCTAAGCGAAAACAACGAGATATCAAGACACAAGGCCCGCATTGTTGCGCAAGGATATACACAGAAATATGGTACTGACTATGAGAAGGGGTTCGCTCCAGTCACGGGAATAACAAGTTTGAGGACGTTCTTATATGTATCTGCAAAACAAAAAATATATGTAAAATATTTTGATGTTAAATGGGATTGTCGTAGAGGAAATATACATGAAGCAACCACCTGGTTACGAAATTCCTGGAAAAGAAAATTTGGTCTGCCATTTGAATAAAAGTATTTACGTATTAAAACAATCTGCACGTTGCTGGAATCAGACACTGGATGCGCTGAGCCCGCAAAGACGTCAATGGACCCCGGTTACCTGAAGATAGATAACAATAATGCACCGTTTTAAAATCCAACCATATAACAAAGCCTTGTTGGAGCTTTGCTTTATTCGGCAGTTGATGCCAGGCCGGACATTGCAGTAAGCACTGCTATTTTAGGCAGAAAATTTAAAAATCCTTCGGAAGCAGATTGGATAGCTGCAAAAAAGTATTTTGCGTTACCTCAAATTGACTATCGAATACAAACTTTGTCTTGGTGAAAAATCTGAGTGGAACTCATTGGCTACTCAGATTCAGACTGGGCTGGAGACCACGAAAGCCGAAAGTCAACATCCGGGAAAGTTTTTATGTTTGGAGGACCTATTTCCTGGACGAGTCGACGACAAGATTGTGTTTCTGTTTCATCGATGGAGGCTGAGTTAGTGGCACTGAGCGACGCTTGTCAAGAAGTAGTATGGCTGCGACGTCTGTTGAAGGAATTTGGTGAAACTCAAGGTGAAGCCACACTAATGAATGTGGATAATCAAAGCTGTATATCGTTAACACCGAACGTCTGAGTCGCGATCAAAGAACATTGAAACAAGAGAGCGATACGTATGAGATTTATGTAAGAATGGTAAAGTACATTTGCAATACTGTCCTATAGATTCGATGTTAGCTGACATTTTTACAAAGCCGCTGGGTCCTCTAAAACAGGTAAGTTTTTGCAAGCAGTTAAACCTTTTCCAGTATTAATTGTTCATCGAGGAGGAATGTTGAACGAACAGTCCTGGTAAATACCGAACGATAAACACAGCATGTTTTGCAAAAGATAGCCAACTTCACTTTACTTTTCGTATCTAATTCTATTCATCGCTCTCATCTTGCATACTCGAAGTTAAGCCGCAAATTATTTTGCTACTCAATTGAAACTTTTTCTTTAACTTTAATAAACCTTTTCATTCCACAATAAAACTTCCTTTTTGTCAAGATGATCTTCAACTATAGTTAGGTGTGTATTTGGCAGTGGTTTGCCTTTGATGTCGTAAGCGTTGAACAAGTAGCCAGCTCATAGCCATGGCTGATAAATGGCATGGTAGTTTTCGAAGCCGCTATTAGAAGTCGGCACGAAAATGTTTACCATTCGACGTTGAGCCTTCGTATTCAAAGCCGCAAAAATAAACAATGTTGTATTTGCCAATACATGAGCGATTAAAACAGCAGACAAGTTGAACAGATCGCCGGTTTTCAACTCTGTAACCTATAAACAAATTCTTAAACAAAAATACGAATAAAGCGAAATGATATACCTCATTTCTCACTGGCGACGAGGCTAACTGAACACAAAGCGGATATTTGTAAAAAAAAAAAAGAGAATCAACAACATATGCTGGAAACTGGACACTCTTTAGACTTTGATAATACACTAATAATACACAAAGAAAAGAGAACAAATTATAGATATACACTTGAGAGTCTACGTATCCAACAAAACAATGAACACACAAGAGGTTCGAGACAATACATTACCAAGTTATTCTCTTGCATTAAGAGCGGAATAAGAAAATTTGAATAAAATTTAAATTACATGTTTGTTTTGAATAAGGTTTTCTAAAGTGCTGTGCTGTAGATTTTTATTTGTTTGATTTCTAACTTATTTTGTTTCTATTAATTTTGCATATTTTACTGTTAAATGTTAAATAATTCAATTTCTTTCCTTAGAATATTCAATAGTATTAAATCACCGTTTAACCATTACTAAATGTAAATATAAAAGTTTTTCTCATGTAAGTCTAAATTCAAAAATGTTTAAGGGTGTAAACTGTTATATTGTGTTTTAAATAGATTTAATAAACTACCCCTGATGAAGTCGAGAAAGACCGACTAAACGTAGGGAAAAATTATGAAATAAAGTTTTTTATTTGCATATAAAAGTGAGTGACCAAAAAAGACCGATTAAACATTTACATTTACAGTATAAACAATTGGTCAAACTATTATTAGTTCACATTTTTTTTGTTAAAACTAATGTTTTAAATATCATGCAAAGTGGCTTCCACTCCTTCTGACAGCAATTTATTTGTCTTAGGCTTGTTCATTAAATCGTCTTCGAGGATGTCGACTTCATTCTGCAATTTTTTAAGTTGTTCATTCAATAATATGATTTGACCATCGAAAGTTTCTTCCTTTTGAGTGGCCTTCTCTTCTGAGACTTCGAGGGATTTCAAGTTGTTCGCCACAAGGCTCCACGATCTTGCTTTTGCCAAGTTCAGCTTTCCCCTCGAAACGTTCATAATCCTGTTCGGTGAGGACTAATTTTCTTGCAATCTCTTCGTATTTTTTGTCGGCTTCCTCGTCAATTAATTTTGGTTGAGATAATGGTGCCTACAATATGCTACTCTGCCATCTTCCATATTTGTGCGATTTTCAAGGACCTTTCGTATCCGTTCACTTTCATCAGCAGCTTGTGTTCCGAAAGTTTAGCTGTGGCTCTTCCAAGATGTTCAAGTCTTCTTCGAACAATTGAGAATGCGAAGATTTAATGCAGCAACTTCAGATTCAGCTTCTTCACGCCAAACAATCAAAGCAGATTCTTTAACAAAAAATGGAAAAGAATAAGACATATCTTTGAAAATTTAGAGAAACTTTCAATCGAGGGCAACATTTCAACATATATGGTCTCAAGAAATGGCTACTCTGTAAGGCGTGTTGTCAGGGCAACTCTCAGCTAATTATTGGGCAAAATAAAACTTCATTTCCAAGTCCCTGTGTACCTAATGGCGAGCACAACCGCTGTTTTTCCAGTGCCAGGCCGGCCTGCGAGGAGTAGAGCATGTCCTGTTATCTTATTATATTTTATCAGATCTTTCAAGATGTCGTATTTAAATTTCTTTATTTTTGTGTATCAACTAATGATCTAACAAATTATTCTGGAAAAATGGTGCTTCTCCAAAAAACAGTACATGACGTGTCAAGTTTGACAATTTGAATCAAGTGCGTTCAGTTTGAATTCAATTTTGAATCAATTTATTCAGCAAATGTGTGTTCGATTTGTATTTTTGTTGTACGTTTTTTTAATTGAATGGTTTCATTCAATTTGCAAGATAATTTCGTGCAAATTATCTCAATTTGGAAATTTGATTTTGTATGGGAAATGAGATAATTTGCTTAATTTGCAAATTGTCAACGAAATTACGTAATTTTCCTACACCTCGTATTTTCACCACACTTTACCTCTTATGAAATACCACCACATATGAAATAAATAATGATTGCTTTAATTTGTATAAATTCAATTATATTAACTTCGAAAATGAAATTTAATTATTTTCTAAATTTATTGTGACCGTCTTTGTTGAAGTTGTACATAAGTTTTCATTAGAAATTAAATATTTATTTACACTTTTCCACCACTTTTCCATCGCACTGCATACTTCTGCAATAGAAGTTGATGTTACCTTGTTGTGGCATGCCATTGGAAAAGTCGTGTCCTATTCAGTGCTGATAGCATCCTTTCCCCAAAAGCTTTAGAGTAACAGCTGTGTTCATCCAAAGTACAACCAAATCCATTTTCTTTTGATTTATGTTAAATTCTTTCTTTAAAAAACATAATTTACTTATCCGCCCAGTTTGTTATTCATTTTGAATTCTTAATTTGACAAATCTCATGAGAAATAATTCTAGTTTCGAAAAACAAAACTAATCCGTAAGATGGAAAGTATTAAGCACTGTTTTTTTTATTTCGAATATTTTACAGAGTACAAAATCAAAAGCGGAACGAAAAGCAATTTAGAATAGAATTTAATTTCGGAACGAAATACAGAGTAGGGCCACAGTTTTTACGTTCTTTGGCCAACTCTAGTCGCTTTTTCTTTTGCTTAGGCTCCAATTTAAATAAATCTAAAAAAAAATATTATAAAATGTGTATCCAATTTTGTTAACAAATTAGTGCCGATGTCGACTGAAACACTTTTTTTATTTTTCCTCTCCATTGCACAGTTATTGCAGCCGCAGTTTGACGTCGATTTTCTTTCATTATTTTCTTCAACACTCGGCAATCTCGAGGTTTCTCAATTGGTCGGCGTACCTTTTTTTTTACAAATCTCCACTATTTTTGGACTTTGAGAATTGAGATAATGTTTCGAATTGATGAGAGCGGTAATAAATTCAATTGTTTGCGATTTTATAGCTCGATAATCCCGTTTCGAAGGCTTTAATAATGGATTCCCTAAGACCTCGTGATAATGCAACTATAATACTCTACCTTTGTTTTTTTTTTTGATTTTCGACTTTCTCATAAACGGCTCAACGGATTTCGATAAAAAAATTTAAATAGGAGGTCCTTCTAATTATAAATTATACTGCCTACCAACATTTTCATAAAATATTTTTTTTTCGATTTTTATTTTTTGTTTGGAAATTTATTATTTCGAAAACGGATAACTATTTCTTTTCTAAATTATATTTTTACTACATCCACTTTGTTCGTTGCATGTGGAAAAACATATGTATCGAAAATTCAAAGCCCGTGTAAATTTGGACGTACTTCATTGTGCTTGGTTTGGTTTTATCAGTTAGAACGTTGTTGTTCCGCATACGGCCAACAACGAAAAACGTAGAGAAACACCGAATGACTAAAATCAGCTTTAGCCCAGTGCGAAATGTTCAAAAATTCGCTGCTAAAAATGTAGCTTTTTCCTCAAGGAAAAGAAGTATCGCCAATGAATTTTCTGGGGAATCCTCTAATGAATTTAACACGGGCTTGGCCTAGGAGGTAAGTAGGTGCACCCATTCTCGATGAAGATGTTCTAATGAAATAACCGGTTACATGGAATCATGGAATTTATCAGTTCAATTTCTTGGTGAAAAAACTGATGATTCCTGAGATATAATGAAAAGAACACATGTCTCTCAGTTACTGTATTTACAAACGCATAATACATCCAAAGTATTTTAAATAAAGCATTCATTCATTTGTTAGTTGTTTTTATTCATTTGTTGGTTTTTATTATTGTTCACTTAATCTCACTTAAGTATTTTATTTTTTAAAACAAAATACTTTTTATTAGAAAAGGTTTTGACGTCTGTCCACAATATCACAAAATATAAATTAAATCATTCTAGAACAAAAGAAATAAATCAAGGAGTGCGTGCCACCAAGACCACTGAAGGGATACATGACTTTTTATGGAGGAAATCTTTGTGTCCGGCTTTGCATTGAATTCATGCATTTGAAAAATGATTGTAATAATGTCTCGTTTTCCTTTAAACTTCGTGGCCATAAACTACACAATGCTAATTAAATTACCCATAACCATGCAACTGAAAAGATGCAGGACCAAATTATTGAGTTCATTTGTGTATTCAAGAATTTTGTTGTTGTTGTATATTATACTGTCCTGAGTGTAAGGAAGTCACTCTTGCAGATATTTTAACCGCCATCAAATGTAGCAATGTTCAAATAAACCTTGTTTCTGACTCAATATCTGATATAAAAAAGGAAATTCGACATAACTTTACACGAACTAATGACCTTTTAGTTGACTATAATGAATCATCTGCCATCGTTATGCGAACAACTCCTGGATTATCAACTTCTTCAAACATAATTACAACTTTCACCCTTAAAATGTAGTCGAATTGCATATGGATTGTTCAAATTATCTATACCGAACACTTACGAATGGCTTTTGCATTTTCACATTAAGGAACAGGGTTATGAAAATTGCACGTTGGAGTAAACGTAAATGGATAACTCGTATTAATAGTTTAAATACTAATTTTAAGTTTAATTGTAACCTTAGTAGTATAAGTCCACAATCTAATTTCAATCATATTGATAATATTACTCCTACAAATTTTCCAATTCTTACCAATTTTCATTCTGCTTCCCTAAATTTGTTACCCTCACCTTTAATGGCTCGTCCCATTAACTGATCCTAATAATACATATGCTTATTTTGAGGATCTGTCTTGTTTTTTTGCACGATAAACCTAGCTTTACCTGTATTAACGATTTTACAAAAACAAGTTCCAAAGTTTTGCTAAAAAATAAGGGCTTTCCTACAAATCTTTTCGATTTATAGAAAATAATTATCCGTTTCTACGAATCTCTAAATATTTCGCCTCTTCAAGTTATAGACGATCTTAACTCATACGCTTCCTTTCTGAAAAATTAATCAATTAATAGTCACCTTTTTCGTCACTAGCCAGTCATTACTTCTCCAACATAATAACACTCATTGTTTATCTATTTATTACCAAAATATTAGAGGTCTTCGTACCAAAACATCTCAAGTTTACTTGAACACTTTAAAGCTTCCACATAACATTTATGCCTTGACAGAAACTAATCTTTCTCCAGATATATCAAACAATGAACTTTTTACATCTGAGTTCAATCGTTTTCGTAAGGATATTACAATTTTGAGCTCCTCTAGTACAGCTGCTAACATAGGACGTGGTGTTTTAATAGCAACCAGTTCTGACCTTGACTCATCTCTTATAAATATAACTAATAACTCGGACCTAGAATTAATTTACGTAAAAATTAACCTGCCAAGTCGTAATGTTTATAGCATTTGTTGTTATATTCCCCCCGCTCAACCTATATGTGTCTATGAATGTTTCACAGAAGCTGTCGAATTCGTCTAAAATTGATGTTTTCCTAATGACGATATTTTAATTTTTGGTGACTTTAATCTTCCACATTTAATCTGGACCCACTCTGATGACGGAAATAATTTTTAGACTTTAATGCCACTTCCGGAAAGGAAATTTTATTCACTGACCGCCTCCTTGCTTCAGGCCTTGTCCAATTGAGTAGCATTAAAAACAATTTGGGAAGAGAGCTTGATCTTATTTTCTCGTCGGACGCTGATAATACTTTTGTTACTGAAAGTATGCATCTTTTAACCAAACTTGATGTTTATCACCCTCCACTATCTATTATTGTTGCTTATATAAGCCGCCGCATTCGTCCTGAGTTCTTACTGGAAAAAAAATCAACTTCCGGAAAGCTAATTTTGATAGATTAAATGAACTTATGAGTAGGATTAATTTTGATTTTTTACCAGACCTTAATTCGAGTATTGATGTCATAGTTGATCCTTTTTACTCACTAATAAATAGCTGTATTTGTCAATCAATTCCAACCCCCCTTGGTATACTAAAGAGCTTCGTACTCTTCATAATAAAAGGAACACAATGTGACAAAAGTTTCTCATGCTTAGGTCTAATATTAATTTTTCTAATTATATTACCGCATATATTGATTTTTTCTGCTTTATGTGAATCTCTTTTCTCTGACTATATTTCTCAAATGCAATCTGGTATTATCTCCAACCCGAAGGCTTTTTTCCAATTTATATATAGTAAGAGAAAGTCAGATGAATATCCATCCGTTTATAAACTACATGATTATTCATCTGCCGATCCAACTACCATCTCAAATTATTTTGCAAATTTTTTCAGTCAAGCGTTTTCATCCAACACAGCCGAAGTTGATAAAGATTACTTTAATTACCTGAATAAGTGCAATCAAACGTCTTTAAATTTACTATTACTTAATGTCGATGTTTCGTCCGTTATTCAGAAAATTAACCTGCTTAAAAAAGATTACTCTGCTGTTCCTGATGCAATTCCTCCAATATTATTTAAAAGATGTATTGACAATCTTGCTTTACCCGTAGCGTTTATTTACCAACTGTCTATTACAAGTGAAATTTTTCCTAAAATCTGAAAGGATAGTTTTATCATTTATGTTCATAAAAAAGGACCAAAAAATGTTATAACCAATTACCGGTCTATCGCAAAACTTTCATGCATACCAAAACTTTTTGAAAGTATAATTTACGATATTATGTTTTTCCATTGTAAGCAGATCTTCTCTCCGAAGCAACGTGGGTTTCTTAAGGGAAGGTCCACTACTACGAACCTTATTGAGTTTGTATCTTTTTCATTACATGCTTTAGAAAATGGTACATACGTTGACTCAATAGCTGCCGACTTTATTAAGGCCTTTGATGAGATATGCCATTATCTTATTTTATTTAAAATCAAAAAGCTTGGCTTCCCACAAATTTTCATCTCTTGGATCTCTTCGTATTTATCAGATCGGCAATATAGAGTTTTAATCAGACATGGAATTTCTGAAATAATTAATGCAACATCTGATGTTCCACAGGGTAGTCATCTTGGTCCTCTTATTTTCATACTTACCACCAATGCCGTTGAAAAAATTATTTATAATTCTGAGCTCCTTATCTATTCAGACGACATGAAAATTTTGAAGCAAATCGCTTGGTCTAAACTCGCTGAACTGCTCCAAAATTAAATTTATGTTTTTCACCTTTGGTGCCAAAAGAATTTCCTTGCACTGAATATAAGTAAATGGCAAGCTATAACGTACTCTCGTAAGCGCATACCAATGTCTAACAGAATGTACACTATTAATGGTGACCCTATTCCTGTTGTAGCATCTATCTCCGATTTAGGTTTGTAATGTGACTCTCTTTTAAATTTCAACTCTCATATTGACCTCATTATAAGTAAGGCTAGCACCACTTTAGGCTTCGTGAAACGTTGGTCAAAGGAATTCTGTGATCCGTGTCTCACAAAATCTCTCTACATCGCTTTTGTCAGACCACTACTTGAATACTCATCACAAATGTGGTGTCCGCATTATCAAGTGCAAAATCATTGTATTGAGGCTGTCTAGCGCAGATTTATTCGATTTGCCCTACGTAACCTTGGTTCTTGTTGGGAAGATCCCTTTAATCTACCACCCTATGTATCGCGCCTGCTGTTATTAAATATGCATCCTTTATTCATTCGCCGGGCCATTGCCGACATTGTTTGTATGCATCAGCTTGTAAATGGTAACATTCATTGCCCATTCCTTGTTCAAAATATTTCATTTAGTACTAACCCACGTCGTTTAAGATCGGTTCCTTTTTTCACCTCGCTTTTCATAGTACGTCACATGGGTTAAATGAACCTGTTAGCAAAATGCTAGGTAAGGCGAACAATACTCATTGCTTCGACCCCTGTCTGTCTAAATCTGTGCTTAAAAATTCTATATTAAGATTTCCATCATAAATCCTTTTTTTTTCCCGTCTCTTCTATTTTCTAATTTTATTCCTTCTTACCTTTTGTCTTCTTAATTTTAATAATTTGTAATTTCTCAACCCTGATTTATATTTAAAAAAAATATCCTTTTTCTTTTATTTATTATATTATTATACTTTATGTTAATTATTTTTAATTCTTATTTTAAGTTTGCTTGTATTAAGTAATAAATAAATAAAAATTAAACTATTCTCTACTATTTAGCTTGAGCTAAGTACACCTTGCTACTTAAATGACAAACTGGTGACCGGCCCGGCTGCAGTAAAATCAATGCATAACTGTGCTATATGAATGTGTTATAAAAGATTTCATCAAGGAATTTTTCATTGGAGAGCGAATTGCCCACCGGGATAGAAACCAATACCTATTCAATTTCCTTCCGTTTAAGTAGTTTGTGTAGGTACATAAGTATCGACTGTGCTAAGAATATATTTGGAAATAGCATATTACTCGAATTATCAATGTGTTGAACAACATTACAGCAATTAAGGGGTGTACAGCATAAATCGGAGTATAAAATATTCCTTCGTTAAGTTTGTGCGCAGGTTTAGTAAAAAATATTAAAAGAATGTTAATTTGTATGTAGTTATACAAATTTTAACACTATAAGGAGAAAAAAATAAGGAATCCAACTCCAAATCGATTGTTTTCGTTGCTTGGGGAATATTTTTATTTTTTTGTCTCATTGTTAGTGATGGTATTACAGTTTAGAAAAAAACAAAAATATTTTACAAGAGTCCAAAGAAAACGAATAAAAAGTTCCCATTAATAAACTATCATAGCTAGTTATGTAGGTAGGTAACTAATGCACCTAAATTATTACAAAAGACAGATGGTAATAATACATTACATACCTACATAAAATGAATCAAAGAAAACAACTTTACGACATTTCTTTGTTTTTTTTTTAATTTTTTGACGTCACCAGAGATCGAAACCCATGAATGCACAAACAACAATTTGCAGATTTGTAATTTCTGGTGTCGTCAATAAAATAAGAAAAACAAAGAAGTGTCGTAATCCTTTTTTAGATTCATGCCAACAAAATATCACTTTTTAACTAACTTCTACACCAGCTTTCGGAACGTCATAAATCCATCCACATGAATAATATACCTACTATATGCTTTGTGTGTTTGCATATAGCAAGAATCAGATATATATGTATGTAAGAGCGCACCCACATTTTTTTCGATTTTGTTTTTATGGATCATTATCAGTACGTGGTATTTGCATAGGTATGTACATAGGTGATTTAGGAAATAATTTCGAGACGCATTTTGGCTTCGATATTCAAAAGAATATTACCAGTACATAAGCCGAAACCCCCATTTTTTTACAAATCCAATTCAGGAGTGCTTTTTCAAAACTCAGCAAACGCTAAAAATCCGAAAATGAGATATGGGTTACAAATTTTTCTCATTCACAGGCGCACAGAATGGTAATCTTTGAAATTTGAGTGTTCTTGCAAAACTCAACAAAACTAAGTGACAGCCTTTCAGAATATAAAAAGATATTTTATTCTGAGTTCAACTTTGAATTTTCTTTTGTAGCTAATTGTAATTATTAATTCATTCAATTGAATAGTTAGATGTCTACAATAATATAATTAATTTTAAAAGAAGAATTTAAGACAAGAAAAATAATATGTAATATTTGATTAATAGAATTCATAAAGTATTCTTTAAAATCCAAACCTGTATATATTCACTATATCTAGGTATCACCCATAAAAATAAATAAAATGGATATATACATACATTCTATAACATTGTACATTGACGCTAGTATCGAATTCATCCGATAGCAAACAGTTAAGGCCCGTTTGCTGATACGAATCATAAATTTGTATGTTCTACTTAAAACGCTTATGGGCTAATTTTTCCTCTGCGTAAACTGTCACATAAGTTCTTAAGTAGAACTTAAATGCTTAAGATGTGTATCAGCAAACGGGCCTAAGCCACAGAAAACATTAGTTTATTAATGAGCGTGCATGAGGCTTCGGCAATCATTTTTTTAGTTTTTATTTATATTATCTAGATATTTATGTATTTATATAACGGGTCCGCCATCTAACGTTTTTTTTTTCAACTAGTGTTTATTTCGTGAATGGTAGCACTTAGCTCATGTCTGATTTGACAGATAATTAGTTTTATCCTTCCGCTGAACGAATATGGTTGCGTGTACGCTTGAACAACGCTCGCTAAGTGGACCTGCGATCGACTTAGAGAAGATGCCGATTTTGCCAAAAAAAATCATCTCTTCAGATGAAGCTCATTTTGATCTTGGCGGGTATGTAACAAGCAAAATTGTCGCATTTGGGACACAGAAAACCCGCACGCATACATTGAAAAGCCGATACACCTAAAACGAGCCACTGTTTGGTGCGGATTTTGGTCCAGAGGCATAATTCGAAAATGAGCAAGGAGTGGCCGTTACAGTCAATGGCGATCGTTATCGGGCCATGTTGAACGAATTTTTGTTCACAAAAATTGAAGAGGAGGATATTGGCAATATTTTGGTTTCAACAGGACGGCGCTACGTGCCACTCAGCCGAAGCTACAATCGATGTTTTGCGCCCATTTAAAAAAAAAGAAGTTATTTGGCGGACCCTGTATATACATATATTTGTGATTTTTAAAATAATATTATTATTATCATCAAATCAGGCTTTTTAATTTTAACGCTTATCAAATAGAAAGTGTTAAAGTTAAAAAGCCAAGATTTTTTTAAAGCCAAAATGTCCATCGGATGGAATCAGGCAACGTCTTATTGTGGCAACCACTATTGTATAGAACTTGTTGAAACTAACTTTTTATAAGAAGGAACGTTGACGAAATTATCGTAATTAATACGTAAATTATGCAAATCATTCTTCCTTAGAGATAGATATCCACTTGTAATAAAATTATTTTCAGGACTTTATAATAGTAGCAATATTTACTATTATAAAGTCCCTAAAATATATTTTATTACAAGTGGATCAGCTCTATGACCTCCTGTCGTCATTTGTTTCTCCTAAGCAGGTGAGCGAAATTTCTCTAATTAAGTCCACTTTGACTAATCACTTTTCACCTCGGCCATCGGAAATTGCTGCGTATTTCAAATTCCACAAGAGATATCAGCACCTTGACGTGGGATTCTCGGAATACATGGCTTCATTACGGAAGTTGGCAGTCGATTGCAAATTTGGTAATGTTTTGGACCGCATGCTCCGCGATCGATTGGTCTGTGGACTACGTGACGCAACCCTACAGCGGAATCTACTTGCCGAAACTGATCTGAAGCTACAAATTGTAATCTACCGCGCCACCACCGCCGAAGCTGCTTCTAAAAATGTGTTGGAAATTCGACAGTCTGACCAGGTTCATCACATCACCAAAGGTGAAAATAATACAACCCAGTATCGTAATAATTCGTCGATTAAAAGTAAAGTGAACGCATTTAATGGTTGTGGAGCCTAACACCCACGAAAGCTGTCCTTATCAGAACACAATTTGTTCATCATGCTGAACATAGAGACACCTTCAACGTGTCTGCAGAGGTGATGCATCACCAGTATCCAAATCAACTAAAAAGAAGACTTCTAAGATTAGATGGAAAAGATCGAAACCACATTCAATCAATCAAATTTTGCCGTTAGTCGACCTGAAGAAGTCAACACTAGTCAAATCGAGGTCGATTCAGGTTCAGGGTATGTGGGCTCGAGGTTTTGAGCATGTGTGAGCAGATACAAAGCATAAATGTGATTTACAGCTCATGGATTTTCAACACAACAAAATTGCAATCAGGGGCATAGTGGATGTCAACATCTGCGATAATGATAAGAAAATTAATCTTACAATTATAGTTGTAGAAGGTGATCGATCCAATGTGATGGGCTGTAATTGGTTTACTCCTCTTGGTATCAGTATCCAGGGAGTTAACTTTATCGAAAAAGTTTCATCTTTTCAGAGCGTATCAAAATTTCAACACTTGTTTTCCAAGAAGCTTGGACGATTTACCGGAAATCCTGTGACACTGCAAATCGATCCTTCAATCTCACCAATACGCCATTCTCCACGTCGGGTTCCAATAGCAACAAGGGGACTTGTCGAAGCTGAATTTGATCGACTCTGTAATCAATGGAATTTCGAAAAAGTCGAGTACTCTGACTGGGCTACACCCATTGTACCCGTTCCAAAGAGTGACGGTTCAATCCGGATCTGTGGTGACTACAAGGCGACCCTCAAGCTTCATTGTTTCCAAATACCAGCTATAAGCACCCTATTGTCGTCCATAGAGGGTGGTAGCATTTTCCCAAAACTGGATCTCGCTCAAGCATACCAACAACTAGAAGTGAATGAGGCATCATCACTTTTGCAAACGATTGTGACTCATAAAGATGCTTTGCGTTTTGATGGGCAAGACGGAGGCTGAATTTGCTAGTCGTCTACATCAAGTTCTTAGCCGTTTACATAGCTCAGGTCTTAAGCTTAAAAAAGAAGTGTTGTTTTGGCTCTCTAGTGATCGAGTTTCTTGGCTTCAAGTTGGTCTCACTTGGAATTCGGCCATCAACAAGCAAAATCCAAGCCATACAAAGCACACCAGCTCCTTCTGATAAAAAGCAGTTGCAGGCATTTCTCGACCGCACAAGCCAACTATAGCTGAACCACTGCATCGTCTCCTTGATAAAAAATCCAGATGGACATGGACCTCAGAACACCAGCCAGCGTTCGATAGCTTAAAGAAGCTCGTAATATCAGATCGTGTTTTGATGCATTTCGACGAAAAACTACCACTCGTTGTCCTTTCCGATGCATCGCCCTATGGAATAGGCACAGTTCTTAACCATAGCTTAGACGACGGCACAGAAAAACCGATTGCGTTTTATTCGCGGACTTTGTCAAAATCTGAAAGGAATTACGCGCAGATCGACAGGGAGGCTGTAGCTATGGTATCTGGAGTTAAAAAATTTCATGATTATTTACACGGAAGGAAGTTCGTGCTGTTGACTGATCACCGTCCACTTCTAGGTATATTTTGGATCTACAAAGCCGATTCCTACAGTGATATCAAATGAGATGCTTCGTAGGCGTATTTTCCTCAACGCTTATGATTATGATATCACATATCGCTCCGGGAATAAGATGGAAAATGCAGATTATTTCAGTCGCCTCCCAGCCGATTCCGAAGATGCAACAGCATCTTACAAAGAAGATCTCCGGATGATAGAGATGGTCGATCAGCCAGTACTTGATGCCAAGCAAATTTCATTACAAACTGCTAAAGATCCTGAACACGCTAAGGTACTCAACTGGACATTAAGGGGTTGGCCGAAAACACTCAGCCGCTCCTACAATTTGTTTCCATTCTATTCAAGACGAACCAAAATCACAACCTTAAAAGGATGTGTTTTGTAAGGAAATCGTGCCGTGATTACGCCTAAAAGCAGGGAATTGATACTCACAGCTTTGCATACCGGACACCCAGGCATTGTGAAAATGAAAGCATTGGCTCGGAGTTACGTCTGGTGGCCCAATATGGAATCCGAGATTGAACGTGTTGTCAACTGATGTGTGCCATGTCAAGAAACTCGATATGAACAAGCGCAAGCACCTATTCATTTCTGGGAATCAACAAAGCTGACATGGTCTCGTCTTCACAATGATTTTGCCGGGCGTTTTCAGGGAATATTATTTCTAATTGTCGTCGACTCGTTCTTTAGTGGCTCGAAGTTTCGTGGTTAAATCAACGTCATAACAATCAGCTATTAAGCCATTGCGATCGCTGTTCGCTACACATGGGCTAACTGATAGCATTGTGACTGACAATGGAACGGCGTTCATGTCAGAGGAGTTCAAATCGTTTCTTCATGGCAACCTTGTTCGGCATATCCGATGTGCTCCGTTTCATCCATTATCCAATGGGCAGGCCGAGCGAATGGTACATACTACAAAAAACTACGTAAATAAGACAACAGATAAAGTTGATTGCGATTTGCAATTATCTCGATTCCTTTTTAATCAACATAAAATTCCACAAACTTCCACAGGACGTTCCCCAGCGGAGTTAATGTTCAATCATCAACTAAAAACATATTTCGACAAAATTCATCCCCATGAACTTTGAGAACTTTGGATGAACATAAAGCAACACGAAAAATCCGCAAATATTACCTTGTTTGGATTCGAAATTATTCTACAGGACCCAAATGGATCGAGCAGTCATTGAGTCGCAGTCAGGTCCAGTCTCATATAAATTGGGATTGCATGACAACCGAATCATCAAAAGACACGTTGATCAAATTCGTAGCCGTGAAGTTGGGGTTGGTGTAGATTTCAATTCGCCGTCAATGAGAGACGAAGAAGTTTCTCCAGCCGAAGGTAATTGCAATGAAGATACCGTATATCAGTCAACACAAGCATCATCATCTCAATTGTCACGTCAGTCATCATTCCATTCATCACCTAACAATAGTCCGTCATCGGCATTGCCTCCGGAGTCTAGCGCAGACTCAGCGATTATATCAACACCTCGACGCTCAGGACGTTCTAGAAGGCCACCAGATTTTTATAATCCATCTGAGTGTTAAGGGGTGTAATGTATGACCGAAGCTTTTTAATCACCACTATTGTTGTGATTTTTTATCATCTTCTTTTATTCTATGTACTTATGTTTTTGCGTACAACCACCGTTGGCTCTACAGAAATTAGTTTATTACACTCTATGCAATAATTATTAGTTGAATAAATGAATTGATATATTACAAAATACGAGTACGACTATTTATTATATATACAAATGGCTTCTATTATATTAAAAAAATGCTTGTAGAGACTGTAGATATCTGGTAGCCATCAGCCAGAGACCTACTCTTAAAGTATTTTGAGAAGTAAACAAAAACAGGTTTTGATCGATTGCAGATTCGAATAATAACTTTCAAGAAGACGGGCGGTCTCTTGTCGATGTGCCAGCGGAAGAGCTGAAGAAGTAATCGAGTCAGGCAGACTCTTACTTATATTGGAACAACAATTCATTAAATTAAACTAAATTTATAAACTTCATATAGTGTTAAAGAAATGGGTTGTTAATGTTCCTTTTTATAACTCTTTAAACTTAAATTTTCTTTTAAATAGTATAACCGATCAGAATTGAAACAGAGTATATTCCAGTGTTTAAAGAAATGTTTTCCTCACTCACCTCGCCATATTGGTTTTAGAAAGATTGCTTCGCGCTTTAAATCACTCGCGATTTATTTTGAAGCAACTAGGAGAATGCCTAGAATAAAACTCTTTCTCAGTTTTATTTCTTTTAAATTTTCTCGAATAAATTTTAGGAACAGGGGTTTTCTAGGAGACCACGTAGCTTTCCAGGAAGTTGTGATCCCGTGACTGTAGATCACGAAGATGATTGACTGGTCGTATGTATGTATGAGCGACTGGAATGGCCGAGCTAGACAATGGATTTTGCATCGAAAACTCACTTTTTGGTGAAATTTTTAAGTAAGAGGTTTGGTTTTGGAAAAACGAAAATTCAAGAAAAAGTTGAAAGAAATAGAAGTTTAGAAGAATTAATTTTCTATTTTGGGAAAAATTTCAAGAGGAAAGACTAAGGGACTTAAGGCGAAAAGCAATTGACAGAAGGCGTAAATAATCGAGGTGATAGACAAAAAAGAGGCGGATAGGTGATCCGCAGGCAGACATAAAAAAGATAAGTAGAGTGTTGTGGTTTAATTTAGTTTTTTTGTTTCAATTCTGATATATTTGTTTTAGTTTTCGTTTTATTAATTCGAAGCTAATCCCAGTTTTTAGGGACACGTTGTTTTTTAGTTAACGGCCCATTTTCTTTTTTTTTGCGTTTGCTTTCGGCTTAACGTTTTCACCGTAAGCGCGTTAAAAATTGTCACATACTAACCTATCTATCTATTGAAAAAAACATTTGGGTTTTAATCCCTGGACTTCGGTTCAAATGTTTCCCAAATAAATCTCTTAAGATCCCCATCTGGGTATATAAAATCTTGTGTTTGACTTTTGGTTCATTTTTGTTTATGTTTTCATTTCATTGTTTCTCTAAAATTAGTTTTGGTATTTTCTAATCTTTTTTATAATTTTGTATTATAAAACAAAATTCCTGGCGCCCACTTTAAGTACAAGTGCACCCTGTACTTATACTTTACTTTTTATTCTAATTTTAATTCATTTTATTAAACACATTACACTTTCGATTAGTAAAATAATTTCTTCTACTACTGAACCCACCCCATTGCTGAGCTATTGGGCGACAGAACTTTATGTGTTGTCTGTTGTGTTGATTATTAAACGCACTCATCGTATTTTTTTATTTGACAGTTCGGTGTTTTCTCATTTCGTGTGTGGTTCGGCTTTGATGAATAATTGTTTTCGTTCATCAATTGTTTCTATTTAAGTCGCTCTATATTAATTAAATTAATTGATTTCGCGGATTGTAGTTCTTCCTTCATAAGAGTAAATTCGCGTTTAATAATTTTGTAAATATACGCTAAGATGATTCTGCAAAATAACGAGTAGGTTTACTTTATAGGAATATGTACCTCCCCAACAGTTAAACCATATTATATTTTTGAATGAACAATACAATAATAGACCATAACCAACACTTGCTTAGTAGTAGGTAGTTAAGTATGTACTTCACTTATAAAATGCCTATGTTTTATGAGTCAGTATTTTCGGCCCAATTAAGTATACTATACAATAAAACTCCCAGATAAAAGAATTGACAAAACCAATCCGAAAACAAAATTTGGAGCAAGCACATTTTGAAGAAATGAATGAACTTGTAAAGAAGGAACGTTACTGGCAATAGCACGGTAGTGAGAAGATTCGCATTTTTTAGGGACTGGCTGCACAAATGCCATTTCCATCCACACGGAAGAGACCAGTAGTGTAGGACAGATGGGAAAGCTAACGCAGTGTTTTTGCCTCTTCGGAACGATGTGAGGGATGTTTTTGGTGGATTTGTGTATATCAAGGTCTTTAAGGACTCTAGCAACTACACGAGTGCGGAATAACCGAAGACCAAGTTGAATTTCGAATGCGTTTTACAAATCACCAAACATATTTACTACATTTGGGACATTGTAGTATTTTTTGCCTTAATTTTTGGCCCTGCAAACATTTGGTTCTCTGAATATGAACGTTGCCAGTCTAAGACTGAATGTTTTTCGGTCGGTGATTCCCGACTCTTATAAAATTTGCAGCATTTACAGACTGCAAATTATATTATTTAGGGGAATTTGGTTAAATTCGTGCACCTAAATGTATGTTATGCCCGTGGTCTGGCCAGTAATAATTTTGAAGACTGTGTGGACTAAAGCCAAATTGACGATTTTTATGACCTGTAGTCCAAAATGCGTTTCGCCCAGGCACGATAGTTGGGCTCATCAGTTAGATACTATCGTACCCTTCTAAGACGCAATGTTTTTCGGTCGATGATTACCGACTCTTATAAAATTTGCAGCATTTACACAAATTATATTATTTAGGGAATTTGGTTAAATTCGTGCACCTAATTGTATGTTATGCCCGTGGTCTGGCCAGTAATAATTTTGAAGAAAACGTAAATAATAATTTAATATTATTTTTATTTTTGTGGACTGTGTGGATTAAAGCTAAATTGACGATTTTTATGACCTGTAGTCCAAAATGCGTTTCGCCCAGGCACGATAGTTGGGCTCATCAGTTAGATGCTATCGTACCCTTCTAAGACGCAATGTTTTTCGGTCGATGATTACCGACTCTTATAAAATTTGCAACATTTACATACGGCAGATTATATTATTTAGGGGAATTTGGTTAAATACGTGCACTTAAATGTATGTTATGCCCGTGGTCTGGCCAGTAATAATTTTGAAGAAAACGCAAATAATAATTTAATATTATTTTTGTTTTTGTGGACTGTGTGGATTAAAGCCAAATTGACATTTTTATGACCTGTAGTCCAAAATGCGTTTCGCCCAGGCACGATAGTTGGGGTCATCAGTTAGATGCTATCGTACCCTTCTCAGACGCAATGTTTTTGGGTCGATGATTACCGACTCTTATAAAATTTGCTGCATTTACACACTGCAAATTATATTATTTAGAGGAATTTTATTAAATTCGTGTACCTAAATGTATGGTTATGCCCGTGGCCTGGCCAGTAATAATTTTGAAGAAGACGCAAATATTGATTTAATATTATTTTTGTTTTTGTGTACTGTGTGGATTAAAGCCAAATTGACGATTCTTATGACCTGTAGTCCAAAATGCGTTTCGACAAGCCACGATAGTTGAGCTCATCAGTTAGATGCTATCGTACCCTTCTAAGACGCAATGTTTTTCGGTCGATGATTACCGACTCTTACAAAATTTGCAGCATTTACACAAGGCAAATAATATTTTTTAGGGGAATTTGGTCAAATTCGTGCACCTAAATATATGTTATGCCTGTGGTCTGGCCAGTAATAATTTTGAAGAAAAGGCAAATAATATTTTAATATTATTTTTGTTTTTGTGGACTGTGGGATTAAAGCCAAATTGACGATTTTTATGACCTGTATTCCAAAATGCGTTTCGCCCAGGCACGATAGTTGGACTCATCAGTTAGATGCTATCGTACGCTTTGAAACGCAATGTTTTTCGGTCGATGATTACCGACTCTTATAAAATTTGCAACATTTACATACGGCAGATTATATTATTTAGGGGAATTTGGTTAAATACGTGCACTAAAATTCATGTTATGCCCGTGGTCTGGCCAGTAATAAATTTGAAGGAAACGCAAATAATAATTTAATATTATATTTGTTTTTGTGGACTGTGTGGATTAAAGCCAAATTGACGATTTTTATGACCTGTATGTAGTCCAAAATGCGTTTCGAACGGGCACGATAGTTGGGCTCATCAGTTAGATGCTATCGTACCTTTCTAAGACGCAATGTTTTTCGGTCGATGATTACCGACTCTTATAAAATTTGCAGTATTTGCACACTGCAAATTATATTATTTAGGGGAATTTGGTTAAATTCGTGCACCTAAATATATGTTATGCCCGTGGTCTAGCCAGTAATAATTTTGAAGAAAACGCAAATAATAATTTAATATTATTTTTGTTTTTGTGGATTAAAGCCAAATTGACGATTTTTATGACCTGTAGTCCAAAATGCGTTTCGCCCAGGCACAATAGTTGGGCATATCAGTTAGATGCTATCGTACCCTTCTAAGACGCAATGTTTTTCGGTCGATTCGGTCTGGCCAGTAATAATTTTGAAGAAAACGCAAATAATAATTTAATATTATTTTGGTTCTTGTGGCCTGTGTGGGTTAAAGCCAAATTGACGATATATATGATCTGTAGTCTAAAATGCGTTTAGCCCAGGCACGTAAGTTGGGCTCATCAGTTAGATGCTACTGTACCCTTTTAAGGCTTAATGTTTTCCGGTGGATGATTACCGAGTATTATAAAGTTTGCAGCTTTTACACATTGCAAATTATATTATTACGGGGAATTTGGTTAAATTCGTTCACCTAAATGTATGTTATGCCCGTGGTCTGGCTAGTAATAATTTTGAAGAAAACGCAAATAATAATTTAATATTATTTTTGTTTTTGTGGACTGTGTTGATTAAAGCCAAATTGACGATTTTTATGACCTGTAGTCCAAAATGCGTTTCGCCCAGGCACGATAGTTGGGCATATCAGTTAGATGCTATCGTACCCTTCTAAGACGCAATGTTTTTCGGTCGATGATTACCGATTCTTATAAAATGTGCAGCATTTACACACTGCAAATTATATTATTTAGGGGAATTTGGTTAAATTCGTGCACCTAAATGTATGTTATGACCGTGGTCTGGCCAGTATTAATTTTGAGGAAAACGCAAATAATAACTTAATATTATTTTTATTTTTGTGGACTGTGTGGATTAAGGCCAAATTGACAATTTTTACGACCTGTAGTCCAAAATGCGTTTCGCCCAGGCACGGTAGTAGGGCTCATCAGTTAGATGCTATCGTACCCTTCTAAGACGCAATGTTTTTCGGTCGATGATTAACGACTCTTATAAAATTTGCAGCATTTAAAAACTGCAAATTATATTATTGGGGGGAATTTGGTTAAATTCGTGCACCTAAATGTATGTTATGCCCGTAATCTGGCCAGTAATGATTTTGAAGAAAACGCAAATAATAATTTAATATTATTTTTGTTTTTGTGGACTGTGTGGAGTAAAGCCAAATTGACGATTTTTATGACCTGTAGTCCAAAATGCGTTTCGACCAGGCACGATAGTTGGGCTAATCAGTTAGATGCTATCGTACCCTTCTAAGACGCAATGTTTTTCGGTCGATGATTACCGAATCTTATAAAATTTGCAGCATTTACACAAATTATATTATTTTTGGGGAATTTGGTTAAATTCGTGCACCTAAATGTATGTTATGCCCGTGGTCTGGCTAATAATAATTTTGAAGAAAACGCAAATAATAATTTAATATTATTTTTGTTTTTGTGGACTGTGTGGAGTAAAGCCAAATTGACGATTTTTATGACCTGTAGTCCAAAATGCGTTTCGCCCAGGCACGATAGTTGGCCTTATCAGTTAGATGCTATCGTACCCTTCTAAGACGCAATGTTTTTCGGTCGATGATTACCGACTCTTATAAAATTTGCAGCATTTACACACTGCAAATTATATTATTTAGGGGAATTTGGTTAAGTTCGTGCACCTAAATGTATGTTATGCCCGTGGTCTGGTCAGTAATAATTTTGAAGAAAACGCAAATAATAATTTAATATTATTTTTGTTTTTGTGGACTGTGGGATTAAAGCCAAATTGACGATTTTTATGACCTGTATTCCAAAATGCGTTTCGCCCAGGCACGATAGTTGGACTCATCAGTTAGATGCTATCGTACGCTTTGAAACGCAATGTTTTTCGGTCGATGATTACCGACTCTTATAAAATTTGCAACATTTACATACGGCAGATTATATTATTTAGGGGAATTTGGTTAAATACGTGCACTAAAATTCATGTTATGCCCGTGGTCTGGCCAGTAATAATTTTGAAGGAAACGCAAATAATAATTTAATATTATATTTGTTTTTGTGGACTGTGTGGATTAAAGCCAAATTGACGATTTTTATGACCTATAGTCCAAAATGCGTTTCGCCCAGGCACAATAGTTGGGCATATCAGTTAGATGCTATCGTACCCTTCTAAGACGCAATGTTTTTCGGTCGATTCGGTCTGGCCAGTAATAATTTTGAAGAAAACGCAAATAATAATTTAATATTATTTTGGTTCTTGTGGCCTGTGTGGGTTAAAGCCAAATTGACGATATATATGATCTGTAGTCTAAAATGCGTTTAGCCCAGGCACGTAAGTTGGGCTCATCAGTTAGATGCTACTGTACCCTTTTAAGGCTTAATGTTTTCCGGTGGATGATTACCGAGTATTATAAAGTTTGCAGCTTTTACACACTGCAAATTATATTATTACGGGGAATTTGGTTAAATTCGTTCACCTAAATGTATGTTATGCCCGTGGTCTGGCTAGTAATAATTTTGAAGAAAACGCAAATAATAATTTAATATTATTTTTGTTTTTGTGGACTGTGTTGATTAAAGCCAAATTGACGATTTTTATGACCTGTAGTCCAAAATGCGTTTCGCCCAGGCACGATAGTTGGGCATATCAGTTAGATGCTATCGTACCCTTCTAAGACGCAATGTTTTTCGGTCGATGATTACCGATTCTTATAAAATGTGCAGCATTTACACACTGCAAATTATATTATTTAGGGGAATTTGGTTAAATTCGTGCACCTAAATGTATGTTATGACCGTGGTCTGGCCAGTATTAATTTTGAGGAAAACGCAAATAATAACTTAATATTATTTTTATTTTTGTGGACTGTGTGGATTAAGGCCAAATTGACAATTTTTACGACCTGTAGTCCAAAATGCGTTTCGCCCAGGCACGGTAGTAGGGCTCATCAGTTAGATGCTATCGTACCCTTCTAAGACGCAATGTTTTTCGGTCGATGATTAACGACTCTTATAAAATTTGCAGCATTTAAAAACTGCAAATTATATTATTGGGGGGAATTTGGTTAAATTCGTGCACCTAAATGTATGTTATGCCCGTAATCTGGCCAGTAATGATTTTGAAGAAAACGCAAATAATAATTTAATATTATTTTTGTTTTTGTGGACTGTGTGGAGTAAAGCCAAATTGACGATTTTTATGACCTGTAGTCCAAAATGCGTTTCGACCAGGCACGATAGTTGGGCTAATCAGTTAGATGCTATCGTACCCTTCTAAGACGCAATGTTTTTCGGTCGATGATTACCGAATCTTATAAAATTTGCAGCATTTACACAAATTATATTATTTTTGGGGAATTTGGTTAAATTCGTGCACCTAAATGTATGTTATGCCCGTGGTCTGGCTAATAATAATTTTGAAGAAAACGCAAATAATAATTTAATATTATTTTTGTTTTTGTGGACTGTGTGGAGTAAAGCCAAATTGACGATTTTTATGACCTGTAGTCCAAAATGCGTTTCGCCCAGGCACGATAGTTGGCCTTATCAGTTAGATGCTATCGTACCCTTCTAAGACGCAATGTTTTTCGGTCGATGATTACCGACTCTTATAAAATTTGCAGCATTTACACACTGCAAATTATATTATTTAGGGGAATTTGGTTAAGTTCGTGCACCTAAATGTATGTTATGCCCGTGGTCTGGTCAGTAATAATTTTGAAGAAAACGCAAATAATAATTTAATATTATTTTTGTTTTTGTGGACTGTGGGATTAAAGCCAAATTGACGATTTTTATGACCTGTAATCCAAAATGCGTTTCGCCCAGGCACGATAGTTGGGCTCATCAGTTAGATGCTATCACACCCTTCTAAGACGCAATGATTTTCGGTCGATGATTACCGACTCTTATAAAATTTTCAGCATTTACACACTGCACATTATATTATTTAGGGGAATTTGGTTAAATTCGTGCACCTAAATGTATGTTATGCCCGTGGTCTGGCCAGTAATAATTTTGAAGAAAACGCAAATAATAATTTAATGTTATTTTAGTTTTTGTGGACTGTGTGGATTAAAGCCAAATTGACGATTTTTATGACCTGTAATCCAAAATGCGTTTCGACCAGGCACGATAGTTGAGGTCATCAGTTAGATGCTATCGTACCCTTCTAAGACGCAATGTTTTTCGGTCGATGATTACCGACTCTTATAAAATTTGCAACATTTACACACTGCAAATTATATTATTTAGGGGAATTTGGTTAAATTCGTGCACATAAATGTATGTTATGCCCATGGTCTGGCCATTAATAATTTTGAAGAAAACGCAAATGATAATTTAATATTATTTTTGTTTTTGTGGACTGTGTGGATTAAAGCCAAATTGACGATTTTTATGACCTGTAGTCCAAAATGCGTTTCGACCAGGCACGATAGTTGAGCTCATCAGTTAGATGCTATCGTACCCTCCTCAGACGCAATGTTTTTCGGGCGATGATTACCGACTCTTATAAAATTTGCAGCAATTACACACTGCAAATTATATTATTTAGGGGAATTTGGTTAAATACGTGCATATAAATGTATGTTATGCCCGTGGTCTGACTAGTAATAATTTTGAAGAAAACGCAAATAATAATTTAATATTATTTTTGTTTTTGTGAACTGTTATGATTAAAGCCAAATTGACGATTTTTATGACCTGTAGCCCAAAATTCGTTTAGCCCAGGTACGTAAGTTGGGCTCATCAGTTAGATGCTATCGTACCCTTCTACGACGCAATGTTTTTCGGTCGATGATTACCGACTCTTATAAAATTTGCAGCATTTACACACTGCAAATTATATTATTTAGGGGAATTTGGTTAAATTCGTGCACCCAAATGTATGTTATGCCCGTGGTCTGTGTTGAAAATAAAATATAAACATATTCGTATTCAAATGTCAAAGAGTCAGTCGTCTTTAACTACTTGAACAGAACACACGTTTAATAAATAACCGAAAATTATTTCTCACACATAACCGAATTTTTTTTTCTTTCTCAATTCCTCTTTTTTTTCATCAGGTTATGGGCCCAGACCTAACAGTTACATGGTTAACAAAAAAGTAGAGTAATTTTTCGGTTGTTGGTGCATGCAGAGGTGTTGAAGGTGATAGGTGGGCAGCGGCCAGAAAACGAACCGGCAATCTGGGATGCATACGACGAAAAGGCATTGGCAATGAAGCGTGAAGCCATCACAATTGTTTTATCTCAAGAACTGCCAGACTGCAGGGAGTGCTTGGCAAAAGTTCAAAGATTTACATCAACCAAGTGGGCCGGTAAGAAAAGTGTCTCTTTATAAAAAGCTGCTTGGTTTGCGGATGGCAGATGGTGGAGTAATGTGTAATTATATCAATACATTTTGCTCAACAATTGACAAGCTTTCTGAGGTAGATATTAAGCTAGGCGAGGAGCTGGCAGTAATAATACTGCTATCGAGTTTACCTAAGCCATATGAGAATTTCGTCATCGCCATGGAAACTCGTGACAGTTTACCGTCTCTAGAAATATTAAAGATTAAAGTGCTAGAGGAAGGGGAGCGTAGAAGTAATGAAGTTAAACCGCTACATTGCAGTGAGCAGCAAGCATTTCATGCACATGCAAAACCGATTCGTAAAAAGAGGGAAGGTAAACAAAATATTGAGTGTTACAGATGCGGACAACGGGCTCACTATAAAAATCAGTGCAAAAGTAGAGGATGCGTATGTGTTGCGAGCGAAGCCTTTTTTCTAAATACGTTGTACAATAAGAAGACGGTGTGCTAGGTGACAACAACGTCATACGTGCAGTAGGCAAAGGTGACGTCATACTTCAAACTGATTTGGGCGAGTTGAAATTAGAGAGCGTTTTGTATATTCCTGGTATGAAATTTAATTTTGTATCAGTCAGTCGAGCCGTAGAACGTGGTTTTACTGTGCTTTTCAATAACAAGTGTTCGGTCGTAAGCCAGCAAGACGCGCAGATATTTAAAGCACATAAAATAAATAATTTATTTGTTTTTAAAAGCAGCAACAATGTATGTTTTGCAGCGTCGCAGCGGCGTAGTGCGGAATTGTGGCACAACAGATATGGGCATTTGAATTATGCCAGTTTAATGAATCTTGCAAAGAATACAATGGTACTCGGTATAGAAAATGGATATTTCTCCAATAAGGTACAATGTAGAACATGTATGAAAAGCACAATTCACATACAACCGTTTCCATTAGTATCGAAGAATAGAGCAAAACATCTGCTGGAGCTTGTACATACAGATGTATGTGGGCCGTTTGAAAAACGATCACTTGGTGGCTCTGCTTATTTTTTAACATTCATCGATGACATTTCTCGGCGCATATTCACATACTTTTTGAAGTCAAAGGACGAGGTATTTCAAAAGTTTGTAGAGTTCAAGACTATGGCAGAACGTCAGACTGGTCGCAAGATTAAGGCAATACGCAGCGACAACGGCGGCGAGTACGTCAACAAACGTTTTGACAATTTTCTGAAGCAGAATGGCATACAACGTCAACTCACGGTTCCGTATAGCCTACAGCAGAACGGCGCAGCAGAACGAGCAAACCGAACCCTGGTTGAGATGGCGAGAAGCGTGCTTGTGCACTCGCATATGGCAGAATTTCTTTGGGCAGAAGCAGTACAGACAGCGTGTTATATATGTAACAGATCGCCAACTACAGCCTTGGTTGGCATGACACCGTTTGAAGCGTGGTGCGGCAAGAAGCCCGATGTGAATAATATGCGTACATTTGGATCAGTGGCTGTTAGCTTAGAAAAAACACGCCACAATAAATTTCAAGCGAATGGTAAGGAGTATCGTTTAGTGGGGTACTCATTGGTATCGAAAGCCTACAGATTGTACAATAAGGAAAAACACCAGATTGTTGAAAAACGTGACGTTTTGTTTGATGAGTCATATGAAACAGCACCCATTCAAGACCAGATAACGTTTGATATACCAGAAGATAGATCGCCAATCAAAGCGTTAAGCAATGATGACATGAAGCTTAGCCCACGCAGTGATGACAATGAAAAAAAAAGGATGGTGAGTTCAGCGACAATAGTATGGGAAGCGAAGAATACGAAAGCGCAGAGGAGCCAGAGCAGAAACACGAACCGGTGATGAAGAATGCTCCAGGTAGGCCAAAAATAATCCGGACTGGCAAGCCAGAGCGTCCAAAGAAGACCTACAATACTTTAAACGCTATGCATGCTGAGGAGCTACCGCTGCCGCAGACTTTCAGGCAGGCAACAAGCAGTAAGTTCGCTTCATATTGGCAGGCAGCTATGAACACAGAGTATGAGGCGCTTGTGGCAAACGGTACGGGGACACTGGTAGACCTACCCAAGGGCCAACAGGCGATTGGTTGTAAGTGGGTGTACACCATCAAGAGGGATATCAATGGTAGCGTTGAGCGCTACAAGTCACGCTTGGTAGCCAAAGGTTGCTCGCAGAGGTTCGGCATAAACTATTCTGAAACTTTTTCGCCTGTGTGTCGGTAAGAAACGATACGCTTGATTTTGGCTCTATCTGTTGAGCTGAAGCTATATCTACACCAAATGGACGTTTGTACAGCGTATCTGAAAAGCGAGTTAAGCGATGAAGTCTATATGAAGCAGCCAGAGGGATACGAAGACAAGACGTGTAATCAGAAGGTGCTAAGGCTCAACAAAGCGATATACTGCCTAAAACAAGCAGGGCGGGAATGGAACTCTAAGCTGAGCGCTGCACTATGCGATATTGGGTTTAGTCCGTGTCAGAACGAGCCATGCTTGTATAAGCAAGACATAAAAGGTAATCTGTGTTTGATACTGATCTATGTAGATGATTTACTTATAGCATGCCAAAGAAAAACAGATCTAATTCAAATCAAATCAATGATAGCAATGAAGTTTGAATGCGTAGACAAAGGTCCGTTGCAGATGTTTTTAGGCATGCAAATTGAGCGAGATGGTGATATAGGCGATGTATCGATGAACCAGACGTTGTATATCAAAGATATGCTACAGAAACATGGAATGGAACAGGGCCGACCTGTGGCGACGCCATTAGATGCAGGCTTTCAAGTGGGTTACGATAATAAGAGTTGTGTGTCTGAAGATCCAAAGGCATATCAGTCAGTTATTGGAGAGTTGATGTGGCTGGCATTAACGTCGAGGCCTGATATTTACCATTCAGTTGTGAAACTGGCGGAAAGAAACAACAACCCGCACATTGAACATGTGGCAGGTGTGAAGCATGTTATGCGTTATTTTGCAGCTACGTTAGACAAGAAGCTAAACTATCGTGCATGCGATCAGGCACTTGAAGGCTACGTGGACGCAGACTGGGGTAACGATTTATGTAATCGCAGATCATACACCGGGTACGTGTTTTTCTTGGCTAGTGGTCCAATCTCTTGGAAGTCAGAGAAGCAGAGATGTGTAGCCTTGAGTAGTACAGAAGCTGAATACATGGCACTGTCTTCAGGTGCGAAAGAGGCTCTGTTCCTGAGACGTCTAATCATCGAGATTGGCTGTGGTGAAGTTGGTACACCGACAATAATGCATGGAGACAATCTCAGGGCTCAAAATCTGGTAAAGAACCCAGTCTACCATGCCAGGTCAAAACACATTGACATCAGGCACCATTTCATCCGTGAGCTTATCCAGAGCATCGAGTTAAAATTTGTTTCCACCGATAATATGATAGCAGATGTGTTAACGAAGAATTTGTCAACACAAAAGCATTATCGTTTCATGAAACTAATGAATTTAAATTAAAAAGCTTTATTGATAGCAATGTATGCAGATTCACATTGAGGGAGGGTGTTGAAAATAAAATATAAACATATTCAATGTGAGTCTTTATACATCCCTACATCCGTACTACTTTCTTTTTACTTCTTATTCAAATGTCAAAGAGTCAGTCGTCTTTAACTACTTGAGCAGAACACACGTTTAATAAATAACCGAAAATTATTTCTCACACATAACCGAATTTTTTTTTTCTTTCTCAATTCCTCTTTTTTTTCATCAGTCTGGCCAGTAATAATTTGAAGTAAACGCAAATAATAATTTAATATTATTTTTTTTTGTGGACTGTGTGAATTAAAGCTAAATTGACGATTTTTATGATCTGTAGTCCAAAATGCGTTTCGCCCAGGCACGAAAGTTGGTCTCGTCAGTTAGATGCTATCGTACCCTTCTAAGACGCACTGTTTTTCGGTCGATGATTACCGACTCTTATAAAATTTCCAGCGTTTACACACTGCAAATTATATTATTTAGGCGGAATTGGTTAAATTCGTGCAACTAAATGTATGTTATGCCCGTGGTCTGGCCAGTAATAATTTTGAAGAAAACGCAAATAATAATTTAATATTATATTAGTTTTTGTGGACTGTGTGGATTAAAGCCAAATTGACGATTTTTGTGACCTGTATGTAGTCCAAAATGCGTTTCGCCCAGGCACGATAGTTGGGATCATCAGTTAGATGCTATCTTACCCTTCTAAGACGCAATATTTTTCGGTCGATGATTACCGACTCTTATAAAATTTGCAGCAATTACACACTGCAAATTATATTATTTAGGAGAATTTTTTTAAATTCGTGCACCCAAATCTATGTTATGCCCGTGGTCTGGCCAGTAATAATTTTGAAGAAAACGCAAATAATAATTTAATATTTTTGTTTTTGTGGACTGTGTGGATTAAAGCCAAATTGACAATTTTTATGACCTGTAGTCCAAAATGCGTTTCGCCAGGCACGATAGTTGGGCTTATCAGTTAAATGCTATCGTACCCTTCTAAGACGCAATGTTTTTCGGTCGATGATTACCGACTCTTATAAAATTTGAAGCATTTACACAAATTATATTATTTAGGGAAATTTAGTTAAATTCGTGCACCTAAATGTATGTTATGCCCATGGTCTGGTCAGTAATAATTTTGAAGAAAACGCAAATAATAATTTAATATTATTTTTGTTTTTGTGGACTGTGGGATTAAAGCCAAATTGACGATTTTTATGACCTGTATTCCAAAATGCGTTTCGTCCAGGCACGATAGTTAGACTCATCAATTAGATGCTATCGTACCCTTCTAAGACGCAATGTTTTTCGGTTGAGGCTTAGCGAATCTTATAAAATTTGCAGCAGTTACATACTGCAAATTATATTATTTATGGTAATTTGGTTAAATTCGTGCACCTAAATGTAGGTTATGCCCGTGGTCTGGCCAGTAATAATTTTGAAGAAAACGCAAATAATAATATAATATTATATTTTTTGTGGACTGTGTGGATTAAAGCCAAATTGACGATTTTTATGAAATGTAGTCCAAAATGCATTTCGCCCAGGCACGATAGTTAGACTCATCAGTTAGATGCTATCGTACCCTTCTAAGACGCAATGTTTTTCGGTTGAGGCTTAGCGAATCTTATAAAATTTGAAGCATTTACACACTGCAAATTTTATTATTTAGGGGAATTTGGTTAAATTCGTGCACCTAAATGTATGTTATGCCCGTGGTCTGGCCAGTAATAATTTTGAAGACTGTGTGGACTAATGCCAAATTGACGATTTCTATGACCTGTATGAAGTCCAAAAAGCGTTTCGCCCAGGCACGATAGTTCGGCTCATCAGTTAGATGCTATCGTACCCTTCTAAGACGCAATGTTTTTCGGTCGATGATTTCCGACTCTTATAAAATTTGCGGCATTTACACACGGCAAATTATATTATTTAGGGGAATTTGGTTAAATACCTGCACCTAAATGTATGTTAGGCCCGTGGTCTGGCAAGTAATAATTTTGAAGAAAACGCAAATAATAATTTAATATTATTTTTGTTTTTGTATACTGTGTGGATTCAAGCTAAATTGACGATTGTTATGATCTGTAGTCCAAAATGCGTTTCACCCATTCACGAAAGTTGGGTTCGTCAGTTAGATGCTATCTAGACGCAATGTTTTTCGGTCGATGACTACCGACTCTTATAGAATTTGCAGCATTTACACACTGCAAATTATATTATTTAGGGGGATATGGTTAAATTCGTGCACCTAAATGTATGTTATGCCCGTGGTCTGGCCAGTAATAATTTTGAAGAAAACGCAAATAATAATTTAATATTATGTGTGGATTAAAGCCAAATTGACGGTTTTTATGACCCGTAGTCCAAAATGCGTTTCGACCAGGCACGATAGTTGAGCTCATCAGTTAGATGCTATCGTACCCTTCTAAGATGCAATGTTTTTCGGACGATGATTACCGACTCTTATAAAATTTGCAGCATTTACTCACTCCAAATTAAATTATTAAGGGGAATTTGGTTAAATTCGTGCACCTAAATGTATGTTATTCCCGTGGTCTGGCTAGTAATAATTTTGAAGAAAAGGCTAATAATTTAATATTATTTTTGTTTTTGTGGACTGTGTTGATTAAAGCCAAATTGACGATATTTATGTCCTGTAGTCCAAAATGCGTTTCGCCCAGGCAAGATAGTTGGGCTTATCAGTTAGATGCAATTTTAAACTTCTAAGATGCAATGTTTTTCGGTCGATGATTACCGACTCTTATAAAATTTGCAGCATTTACACAAATTATATTATTTAGGGGAATTTGGTTAAATTCGTGCACCTAAATGTATGTTATGCCCGTGGTCTGGCCAGTAATAATTTGGAAGAAAACGCAAATAATAATTTAATATTATTTTTGTTTTTTGTGGACTGTGTGGATTAAAGTCAAATTGACGATTTTTATGACCTGTGGTCCAAAATGCGTTTCGCCCAGGCACGATAGTTGGACTCAACAGTTAGATGCAATCGTACCTTCTAAGACTTAATGTTTTTCGGTTGATGATTAGCGCCTCTTATAAGATTTGCAGCAGTTACACACTGCAAATTATATTATTAGGGTAATTTGGTTAAATTCGTGCACCTACATGTATGTTATGCCCGTGGTTTGGCCAGTAATAATTTTAAAGAAAACGCAAATATTAATTTAATATTATTTTTTTTGTGGACTGTGTGGATTAAAGCCAAATTGACGATTTTTATGACATGTAGTCCAAAATGCGTTTCACCCAGGCACGATAGTTGGGCTCATCAGTTAGATGCTATCGTACCCTTCTTAGTCGCAATGTTTTTCGGTCGCTTATTACCGACTCTTATAAAATTTGCAGCATTTACACACTGCAAATTATATTATTTGGGGGAATTTGGTTAAATACGTGCAACTAAATGTATATTAAGCCCGTGGTCTGGCCAGTAATAATTTTGAAGAAAACGCAAATAATAATTTAATAATATTTTTGTTTTAGTATACTGTGTGGATTAAAGCCAAATTGACGATTCTTATGACCTGTAGCCCAAAATGCGTTTCGCCGAGGCAAGATAGTTGGGTTCATCAGTTAGATGCTATCGTACCCTTCTAACACGCAATGTTTTTGCGTCGATGATTACCGACTCTTATAAAATTTGCAGCATTTACACACTGCAAATTATATTATTTAGGGGAATTTGATTAAATTCGTGTACCTAAATGCATGTTATGCCCGTGGTCTGACCATTAATAATTTCGAAGAAAACGCAAATAAAAATTTAATATTATTTTTGTTTTTGTGTACTGTGTGGATTTAAGCCAAATTGACTATTTTTATGACCTGTAGTCCAAAATGCGTTTTGCCCAGGCACGATAGTTGGGCTCATCAGTTAGATGCTATCGTACCCTTCTAAGACGCAATATTTTTCGGTCGATGATTACCGACTCTTATAAAATTTGCAGCATTTACACACTGCAAATTTTATTATTAGGGGAATTTGGTTAAATTCGTGCACCTAAATGTATGTTATGTCCGTGGTCTGGCCAGTAATAATTTTGAAGAAAACGCAAATAATAATTACTTATTATTTTTGTTTTTGTGGACTGTGTGGATTAAAGCGAAATTGACGATTTTTATGACCTGTAGTCCAAAATGCGATTCGCCCAGGCACGATAGTTGGGCTCATCAGTTAGATGCTATCGTACCCTTCTAAGACGCAATGTTTTTCGGTCGATGTTTACCGACTCTTATACAATTTTCAGCATTTACACACTGCACATTATATTATTTAGGGTAATTTGGTTAAATTCGTGAACCTAAATGTATGTTATGCCCGTGGTCTGGCCAGTAATAATTTTGAAGAAAACGCAAATAATAATTTAATATTATTTTGGTTTTTGTGGACTGTGTGGATTAAAGCCAAATTGACGATTTATATGATCTGTAGTCCAAAATGCGTTTAGCCCAGGCACGTAAGTTGGGCTCATCAGTTAGATGCTATCGTACTCTTCTAAGACTGAATGTTTTTCGGTCGATGATTCCCGACTCTTATAAAATTTGCAGCATTTACACACTGCAAATTATATTATTTGGGGGAATTTGGTTAAATACGTGCAACTAAATGTATATTAAGCCCGTGGTCTGGCCAGTAATAATTTTGAAGAAAACGCAAATAATAATTTAATAATATTTTTGTTTTAGTGTACTGTGTGGATTAAAGCCAAATTGACGATTCTTATGACCTGTAGCCCAAAATGCGTTTCGCCGAGGCAAGATAGTTGGGTTCATCAGTTAGATGCTATCGTACCCTTCTAAGACGCAATGTTTTTTGGTCGATGATTACCGACTCTTATAAAATTTGCAGCATTTCCACAAATTATATTATTTAGGGGAATTTGGTTAAGTTCGTGCACCTAAATGTATGTTATGCCCGTGGTGTGGCCAGTAATAATTTGGAAGAAAACGCAAATAATAATTTAATATTATTTTTGTTTTTGTGGACTGTGTGGATTAAAGTCCAATTGACGTTTTTTATGACCTGTGGTCCAAAATGCGTTTCGCCCAGGCAAGATAGTTGGATTCATCAGTTAGATGCTATCGTACCCGTCTAAGACGCAATGTTTGTCAGTCTGTCAGTCTGTCAGTCTGTCAGTCTGTCAGTCTGTCAGTCTGTCAGTCTGTCAGTCTGTCAGTCTGTCAGTCTGTCAGTCTGTCAGTCTGTCAGTCTGTCAGTCTGTCAGTCTGTCAGTCTGTCAGTCTGTCAGTCTGTCAGTCTGTCAGTCTGTCAGTCTGTCAGTCTGTCAGTCTGTCAGTCTGTCAGTCTGTCAGTCTGTCAGTCTGTCAGTCTGTCAGTCTGTCAGTCTGTCAGTCTGTCAGTCTGTCAGTCTGTCAGTCTGTCAGTCTGTCAGTCTGTCAGTCTGTCAGTCTGTCAGTCTGTCAGTCTGTCAGTCTGTCAGTCTGTCAGTCTGTCAGTCTGTCAGTCTGTCAGTCTGTCAGTCTGTCAGTCTGTCAGTCTGTCAGTCTGTCAGTCTGTCAGTCTGTCAGTCTGTCAGTCTGTCAGTCTGTCAGTCTGTCAGTCTGTCAGTCTGTCAGTCTGTCAGTCTGTCAGTCTGTCAGTCTGTCAGTCTGTCAGTCTGTCAGTCTGTCAGTCTGTCAGTCTGTCAGTCTGTCAGTCTGTCAGTCTGTCAGTCTGTCAGTCTGTCAGTCTGTCAGTCTGTCAGTCTGTCAGTCTGTCAGTCTGTCAGTCTGTCAGTCTGTCAGTCTGTCAGTCTGTCAGTCTGTCAGTCTGTCAGTCTGTCAGTCTGTCAGTCTGTCAGTCTGTCAGTCTGTCAGTCTGTCAGTCTGTCAGTCTGTCAGTCTGTCAGTCTGTCAGTCTGTCAGTCTGTCAGTCTGTCAGTCTGTCAGTCTGTCAGTCTGTCAGTCTGTCAGTCTGTCAGTCTGTCAGTCTGTCAGTCTGTCAGTCTGTCAGTCTGTCAGTCTGTCAGTCTGTCAGTCTGTCAGTCTGTCAGTCTGTCAGTCTGTCAGTCTGTCAGTCTGTCAGTCTGTCAGTCTGTCAGTCTGTCAGTCTGTCAGTCTGTCAGTCTGTCAGTCTGTCAGTCTGTCAGTCTGTCAGTCTGTCAGTCTGTCAGTCTGTCAGTCTGTCAGTCTGTCAGTCTGTCAGTCTGTCAGTCTGTCAGTCTGTCAGTCTGTCAGTCTGTCAGTCTGTCAGTCTGTCAGTCTGTCAGTCTGTCAGTCTGTCAGTCTGTCAGTCTGTCAGTCTGTCAGTCTGTCAGTCTGTCAGTCTGTCAGTCTGTCAGTCTGTCAGTCTGTCAGTCTGTCAGTCTGTCAGTCTGTCAGTCTGTCAGTCTGTCAGTCTGTCAGTCTGTCAGTCTGTCAGTCTGTCAGTCTGTCAGTCTGTCAGTCTGTCAGTCTGTCAGTCTGTCAGTCTGTCAGTCTGTCAGTCTGTCAGTCTGTCAGTCTGTCAGTCTGTCAGTCTGTCAGTCTGTCAGTCTGTCAGTCTGTCAGTCTGTCAGTCTGTCAGTCTGTCAGTCTGTCAGTCTGTCAGTCTGTCAGTCTGTCAGTCTGTCAGTCTGTCAGTCTGTCAGTCTGTCAGTCTGTCAGTCTGTCAGTCTGTCAGTCTGTCAGTCTGTCAGTCTGTCAGTCTGTCAGTCTGTCAGTCTGTCAGTCTGTCAGTCTGTCAGTCTGTCAGTCTGTCAGTCTGTCAGTCTGTCAGTCTGTCAGTCTGTCAGTCTGTCAGTCTGTCAGTCTGTCAGTCTGTCAGTCTGTCAGTCTGTCAGTCTGTCAGTCTGTCAGTCTGTCAGTCTGTCAGTCTGTCAGTCTGTCAGTCTGTCAGTCTGTCAGTCTGTCAGTCTGTCAGTCTGTCAGTCTGTCAGTCTGTCAGTCTGTCAGTCTGTCAGTCTGTCAGTCTGTCAGTCTGTCAGTCTGTCAGTCTGTCAGTCTGTCAGTCTGTCAGTCTGTCAGTCTGTCAGTCTGTCAGTCTGTCAGTCTGTCAGTCTGTCAGTCTGTCAGTCTGTCAGTCTGTCAGTCTGTCAGTCTGTCAGTCTGTCAGTCTGTCAGTCTGTCAGTCTGTCAGTCTGTCAGTCTGTCAGTCTGTCAGTCTGTCAGTCTGTCAGTCTGTCAGTCTGTCAGTCTGTCAGTCTGTCAGTCTGTCAGTCTGTCAGTCTGTCAGTCTGTCAGTCTGTCAGTCTGTCAGTCTGTCAGTCTGTCAGTCTGTCAGTCTGTCAGTCTGTCAGTCTGTCAGTCTGTCAGTCTGTCAGTCTGTCAGTCTGTCAGTCTGTCAGTCTGTCAGTCTGTCAGTCTGTCAGTCTGTCAGTCTGTCAGTCTGTCAGTCTGTCAGTCTGTCAGTCTGTCAGTCTGTCAGTCTGTCAGTCTGTCAGTCTGTCAGTCTGTCAGTCTGTCAGTCTGTCAGTCTGTCAGTCTGTCAGTCTGTCAGTCTGTCAGTCTGTCAGTCTGTCAGTCTGTCAGTCTGTCAGTCTGTCAGTCTGTCAGTCTGTCAGTCTGTCAGTCTGTCAGTCTGTCAGTCTGTCAGTCTGTCAGTCTGTCAGTCTGTCAGTCTGTCAGTCTGTCAGTCTGTCAGTCTGTCAGTCTGTCAGTCTGTCAGTCTGTCAGTCTGTCAGTCTGTCAGTCTGTCAGTCTGTCAGTCTGTCAGTCTGTCAGTCTGTCAGTCTGTCAGTCTGTCAGTCTGTCAGTCTGTCAGTCTGTCAGTCTGTCAGTCTGTCAGTCTGTCAGTCTGTCAGTCTGTCAGTCTGTCAGTCTGTCAGTCTGTCAGTCTGTCAGTCTGTCAGTCTGTCAGTCTGTCAGTCTGTCAGTCTGTCAGTCTGTCAGTCTGTCAGTCTGTCAGTCTGTCAGTCTGTCAGTCTGTCAGTCTGTCAGTCTGTCAGTCTGTCAGTCTGTCAGTCTGTCAGTCTGTCAGTCTGTCAGTCTGTCAGTCTGTCAGTCTGTCAGTCTGTCAGTCTGTCAGTCTGTCAGTCTGTCAGTCTGTCAGTCTGTCAGTCTGTCAGTCTGTCAGTCTGTCAGTCTGTCAGTCTGTCAGTCTGTCAGTCTGTCAGTCTGTCAGTCTGTCAGTCTGTCAGTCTGTCAGTCTGTCAGTCTGTCAGTCTGTCAGTCTGTCAGTCTGTCAGTCTGTCAGTCTGTCAGTCTGTCAGTCTGTCAGTCTGTCAGTCTGTCAGTCTGTCAGTCTGTCAGTCTGTCAGTCTGTCAGTCTGTCAGTCTGTCAGTCTGTCAGTCTGTCAGTCTGTCAGTCTGTCAGTCTGTCAGTCTGTCAGTCTGTCAGTCTGTCAGTCTGTCAGTCTGTCAGTCTGTCAGTCTGTCAGTCTGTCAGTCTGTCAGTCTGTCAGTCTGTCAGTCTGTCAGTCTGTCAGTCTGTCAGTCTGTCAGTCTGTCAGTCTGTCAGTCTGTCAGTCTGTCAGTCTGTCAGTCTGTCAGTCTGTCAGTCTGTCAGTCTGTCAGTCTGTCAGTCTGTCAGTCTGTCAGTCTGTCAGTCTGTCAGTCTGTCAGTCTGTCAGTCTGTCAGTCTGTCAGTCTGTCAGTCTGTCAGTCTGTCAGTCTGTCAGTCTGTCAGTCTGTCAGTCTGTCAGTCTGTCAGTCTGTCAGTCTGTCAGTCTGTCAGTCTGTCAGTCTGTCAGTCTGTCAGTCTGTCAGTCTGTCAGTCTGTCAGTCTGTCAGTCTGTCAGTCTGTCAGTCTGTCAGTCTGTCAGTCTGTCAGTCTGTCAGTCTGTCAGTCTGTCAGTCTGTCAGTCTGTCAGTCTGTCAGTCTGTCAGTCTGTCAGTCTGTCAGTCTGTCAGTCTGTCAGTCTGTCAGTCTGTCAGTCTGTCAGTCTGTCAGTCTGTCAGTCTGTCAGTCTGTCAGTCTGTCAGTCTGTCAGTCTGTCAGTCTGTCAGTCTGTCAGTCTGTCAGTCTGTCAGTCTGTCAGTCTGTCAGTCTGTCAGTCTGTCAGTCTGTCAGTCTGTCAGTCTGTCAGTCTGTCAGTCTGTCAGTCTGTCAGTCTGTCAGTCTGTCAGTCTGTCAGTCTGTCAGTCTGTCAGTCTGTCAGTCTGTCAGTCTGTCAGTCTGTCAGTCTGTCAGTCTGTCAGTCTGTCAGTCTGTCAGTCTGTCAGTCTGTCAGTCTGTCAGTCTGTCAGTCTGTCAGTCTGTCAGTCTGTCAGTCTGTCAGTCTGTCAGTCTGTCAGTCTGTCAGTCTGTCAGTCTGTCAGTCTGTCAGTCTGTCAGTCTGTCAGTCTGTCAGTCTGTCAGTCTGTCAGTCTGTCAGTCTGTCAGTCTGTCAGTCTGTCAGTCTGTCAGTCTGTCAGTCTGTCAGTCTGTCAGTCTGTCAGTCTGTCAGTCTGTCAGTCTGTCAGTCTGTCAGTCTGTCAGTCTGTCAGTCTGTCAGTCTGTCAGTCTGTCAGTCTGTCAGTCTGTCAGTCTGTCAGTCTGTCAGTCTGTCAGTCTGTCAGTCTGTCAGTCTGTCAGTCTGTCAGTCTGTCAGTCTGTCAGTCTGTCAGTCTGTCAGTCTGTCAGTCTGTCAGTCTGTCAGTCTGTCAGTCTGTCAGTCTGTCAGTCTGTCAGTCTGTCAGTCTGTCAGTCTGTCAGTCTGTCAGTCTGTCAGTCTGTCAGTCTGTCAGTCTGTCAGTCTGTCAGTCTGTCAGTCTGTCAGTCTGTCAGTCTGTCAGTCTGTCAGTCTGTCAGTCTGTCAGTCTGTCAGTCTGTCAGTCTGTCAGTCTGTCAGTCTGTCAGTCTGTCAGTCTGTCAGTCTGTCAGTCTGTCAGTCTGTCAGTCTGTCAGTCTGTCAGTCTGTCAGTCTGTCAGTCTGTCAGTCTGTCAGTCTGTCAGTCTGTCAGTCTGTCAGTCTGTCAGTCTGTCAGTCTGTCAGTCTGTCAGTCTGTCAGTCTGTCAGTCTGTCAGTCTGTCAGTCTGTCAGTCTGTCAGTCTGTCAGTCTGTCAGTCTGTCAGTCTGTCAGTCTGTCAGTCTGTCAGTCTGTCAGTCTGTCAGTCTGTCAGTCTGTCAGTCTGTCAGTCTGTCAGTCTGTCAGTCTGTCAGTCTGTCAGTCTGTCAGTCTGTCAGTCTGTCAGTCTGTCAGTCTGTCAGTCTGTCAGTCTGTCAGTCTGTCAGTCTGTCAGTCTGTCAGTCTGTCAGTCTGTCAGTCTGTCAGTCTGTCAGTCTGTCAGTCTGTCAGTCTGTCAGTCTGTCAGTCTGTCAGTCTGTCAGTCTGTCAGTCTGTCAGTCTGTCAGTCTGTCAGTCTGTCAGTCTGTCAGTCTGTCAGTCTGTCAGTCTGTCAGTCTGTCAGTCTGTCAGTCTGTCAGTCTGTCAGTCTGTCAGTCTGTCAGTCTGTCAGTCTGTCAGTCTGTCAGTCTGTCAGTCTGTCAGTCTGTCAGTCTGTCAGTCTGTCAGTCTGTCAGTCTGTCAGTCTGTCAGTCTGTCAGTCTGTCAGTCTGTCAGTCTGTCAGTCTGTCAGTCTGTCAGTCTGTCAGTCTGTCAGTCTGTCAGTCTGTCAGTCTGTCAGTCTGTCAGTCTGTCAGTCTGTCAGTCTGTCAGTCTGTCAGTCTGTCAGTCTGTCAGTCTGTCAGTCTGTCAGTCTGTCAGTCTGTCAGTCTGTCAGTCTGTCAGTCTGTCAGTCTGTCAGTCTGTCAGTCTGTCAGTCTGTCAGTCTGTCAGTCTGTCAGTCTGTCAGTCTGTCAGTCTGTCAGTCTGTCAGTCTGTCAGTCTGTCAGTCTGTCAGTCTGTCAGTCTGTCAGTCTGTCAGTCTGTCAGTCTGTCAGTCTGTCAGTCTGTCAGTCTGTCAGTCTGTCAGTCTGTCAGTCTGTCAGTCTGTCAGTCTGTCAGTCTGTCAGTCTGTCAGTCTGTCAGTCTGTCAGTCTGTCAGTCTGTCAGTCTGTCAGTCTGTCAGTCTGTCAGTCTGTCAGTCTGTCAGTCTGTCAGTCTGTCAGTCTGTCAGTCTGTCAGTCTGTCAGTCTGTCAGTCTGTCAGTCTGTCAGTCTGTCAGTCTGTCAGTCTGTCAGTCTGTCAGTCTGTCAGTCTGTCAGTCTGTCAGTCTGTCAGTCTGTCAGTCTGTCAGTCTGTCAGTCTGTCAGTCTGTCAGTCTGTCAGTCTGTCAGTCTGTCAGTCTGTCAGTCTGTCAGTCTGTCAGTCTGTCAGTCTGTCAGTCTGTCAGTCTGTCAGTCTGTCAGTCTGTCAGTCTGTCAGTCTGTCAGTCTGTCAGTCTGTCAGTCTGTCAGTCTGTCAGTCTGTCAGTCTGTCAGTCTGTCAGTCTGTCAGTCTGTCAGTCTGTCAGTCTGTCAGTCTGTCAGTCTGTCAGTCTGTCAGTCTGTCAGTCTGTCAGTCTGTCAGTCTGTCAGTCTGTCAGTCTGTCAGTCTGTCAGTCTGTCAGTCTGTCAGTCTGTCAGTCTGTCAGTCTGTCAGTCTGTCAGTCTGTCAGTCTGTCAGTCTGTCAGTCTGTCAGTCTGTCAGTCTGTCAGTCTGTCAGTCTGTCAGTCTGTCAGTCTGTCAGTCTGTCAGTCTGTCAGTCTGTCAGTCTGTCAGTCTGTCAGTCTGTCAGTCTGTCAGTCTGTCAGTCTGTCAGTCTGTCAGTCTGTCAGTCTGTCAGTCTGTCAGTCTGTCAGTCTGTCAGTCTGTCAGTCTGTCAGTCTGTCAGTCTGTCAGTCTGTCAGTCTGTCAGTCTGTCAGTCTGTCTAAAACGTTCAACAATTATTGCATTAAGTTAGCTGAATGTAGAGTACTGAGCTATATTGTGTAATTACATTAAATCTTGAAACATATTATTAAAAAATTCTCTTCCATTATCCGTGTTTTGGTTTTTAGGAAGAATTTTAATTTAAAGAAAATCACCCACTTAACATTTATTTGAAGACCACGAACAGCTTGTAAAATAACATCCGTATTTAGATTCAACTTGATCAGCATTTGTAGAATTACTAAAGAACGAGATTTTTCTTACAAATTCTTCATGAAGTTCCTCAAGCATATTAAGGCATGTTCATAGTCGCCGATAAGCCCAGGTTTTACTAAACTAAAGTTTAGCATACATTTTGGCTCAATGAATTCAGACCGATTTTAGTTACAAATTGATGGTTTTATATTTTTATAAGATTATTACCTTATTATACTACATAAATAGCTTCAAAATTTTGAAATGACAAACTTCAAAAAATAGAATCAACGTCCGATAATTCAACTAAACCTAGGCTTAACTTAGACACAGTTTAAAAATGACTATAAATACGCGCCATTGTCTTTATAAATCCGTAAAAAAACAACATTATTTTAAATCTTATAATATAATATATTGATATTGGACATGCTTGTGATATCGTTTTTGACTTACATATATAAACTGAATGTAAGATTGATAGATAGTGGTTATAAAATCAAGATTATGCTGGTTTACAAAATTAATTAGGACAATAAACTATTAGAGTTGTCTGTCAGGTTAAAAGTTTTAGAATTTAAATGTTGGCTTAGTCTTATTTTACCTTAATTGTATTCATTTACAATTAAGTTTCTATATTTGTTTACCATATTTGAGGAATTTGAATAGTTTAATTAACCACGAGTGATGGTGGATTGTTTCAGCTTCCATAAATATTCTGCTGTAAGTTTTGAAAATGGGACAATACTGATGAAGTAATATGTGTTCTTGGTTACATCAAGGTTACACATAGTGCAATTCAGTGGTAACTAAACTCCCTTCCATTCAAATCCAGTAACCCACACGTGTTTTAAATATAAGACTTATAATTTCTCGTGAGTTTAAGTAATCGAAATAATTGGGTAAATCCGTGAAGGATAACTTGCAGTATTCGTCATGAAATAAAGATTGAAGAGCACGATCGGTAAATGACTTCCATAATTGTTCCTTAAGATTATCCAAAAGCACGTGATGAGCATTTTTTCATTCAAAGTTGCTGGCATTGACGATGAAATCTATTCCATTTTCTTAAAAAAGGCCTGACCATTAATAGGCCCAACAAATATTTTTTTGAAGTACTGCAACTGAGAGGATGCGGGGCAATCTATCAAGAGAAAGACTTAAAAATTTTCGTATGTATCCGAAATAAATGTTCAGTGTTTTAAGATATGCTTTCGACAGACCAGTTTAAATATATACTATATTTAAGTTGTAAGTAGATATTACGGCGAGATACTTGTATTGGTTTGTTATTTTAATTGCACCTTCACAAAAGTACCATCTTTCAGTGGTTGCTCTGCGACCTACATTCCTTAATATAACAAGTTTTGACTTGTGTAAATTTACTTCGAGGTTCCATTTTAGATAGTAAGTGTTAAGCTTATTGATAATAGATTGTAGCTTGGCGGGACTAAAAGTCATCCTTGTCTAACATCTTTGGTCGTGCTCCAGAAATTCGACGCATGCGTTTCGTCCCAGACCGCTGCAACTATACCATGATAAAGTAGTATAATAATTGAACTCATTTTCGTTTACATACCCAGCGCTGTCAGTTAATGAACCAGAGCTTGGCTGTTGATGTTGTCAAAAGCAGCCTTCAAATCTACAAACCACAGATTTTTTTCTCGCTTAGCTGTAGTTGAAGCAGGCATGAAAGATTGTAGATCTGATCAATTTGATAATATAGTTGTTTCGATACGCAGCTTGGTATTAGTTAAGTATGTTGTTATTGTCAATCCAGGTAGTTAGGCGGTTGAAGACCAAAATGGTGAATAACTTGTAAAAAGTATCTAAGAACGAAAGTCCTCGCTAGTTTTATACAATGTTTGCATCATCCTTTTTGAAAAGTGGGAAAATTATTGATTTCTTGAAAGAGGATGGTATCGTTTCAGTGTGAGAGAAGCGTGTACCCAGCTAATAAAATGGTTACTAGCATTTTTGTAGAATTCATAAGGTCCATTTATGCTCGGGGCTTTGTTATTCTTTGCAGAAGTTACAACCACATTGAATTCTTGCAATTAAAATGGGTTATCATGTTGAGCAATAAGAACTGAAGGGGCTTCTTGGATAAAAGCACCATTTTTGTACCATTATAATGGGCAGCAGTTTCAAAGAGGGACTTGAACTCGATAGCTGTGATTAGAGGTGCATTCCTCGTAGAATCACCACGAATTTCTGTCTACATATAGTCGTCAGCCGATTTAGTCATGTTTACCTTAATCTAATATGTCTGAGTGTACTAAATGCAAAAGCGCAATTACTGAAAATCTTATTGCTTGTGGTATTTGTGCTCATAAGTTTCATAATCAATGTGTTAACATTTCCGAAACGACCGTTGAAAATTGTGCAAATATTTTCTGGAAGTACAATGCATACATTGACATTCCTATTGCTGATTGCTTTAATAAAATGTGTGAGCTTTATACCTCCCTGCATGAGCTTCACCTAAGCAAAAGTGTGCCTTCATTTGAAGCAGTTGATGGGAACGTCTTATCTCAGCGGCAGACTAGATTACAATCTAAAATAAAAGATAAAGCCAATAATCCTGGAGTTACTGCATTATATGCCAAAAGTTTTAAGAAACCATAAAATGCACGACTGGATCGCACGAAATTGCTCTTATGTTCGATCACATCGTATGCAAAAGATTTCTTTTAAAAATCTAAATATATTTTTAAAGTCATTTTTAACTCAATTTTCTATATACATATACAAAATTTCATTAATTTTGTTCTGAAATACATTGGTATGACAATATACAATATATTTAATAATATAAACTGAAAAACAAGAGATTAAATCTGTTTAATTAAAGAAAAAATAATTCAAAATTCTGAAATAAATACTTAAACTAATTTGAGCTCAAAAAAAGTACGCCATTTTATTTCTTTGATAAATTTGAATTTATGAACAAATTTTGTTTAAATCTATGGAGCGGTCTTTGAGAAAAAAAGTTTTTTTTAGAAAACTTTTTGAAAATATTTTTAAAAAAATCAAAAACGCCGATTCATAAGGATTCAGAAAATACAAATAAATATAATTTTTGAAAAACATTTAATGAGCAGTTTTCGAATAATACATTTTTTAATTTTTTTCTTAAAAATATTGGTACGCAGTATAATTTGGGCAACCTAAACCTATATTTTTGTGAAATTTCGAAAGAATCGGTTAAGCCATTTATAAGATATTCAAAAGCAAAAAAAACGGTCCTATGAAAAGTACCGTTTTTATACATTTTTCTATTTTTTTCAACTATATGATCGGTCGTAGCTAAAAACCCACACTGATTTTTTTTATCAAAATCGTTAGAGCCGTTTCCGAGAGAATAGGTTTGAACGTAACGGTTATATGGCAGGTACCGTTATTTTTTGAGCTAAAAAAAAAGACAGACTGACAGACTGACAGACTGACAGACTGACAGACTGATAGACTGACAGACTGACAGACTGTCAGTCTGTCAGTCTGTCAGTCTGTCAGTCTGTCAGTCTGTCAGTCTGTCAGTCTGTCAGTATGTCAGTCTGTCAGTCTGTCAGTCTGTCAGTCTGTCAGTCTGTCAGTCTGTCAGTCTGTCAGTCTGTCAGTCTGTCAGTCTGTCAGTCTGTCAGTCTGTCAGTCTGTCAGTCTGTCAGTCTGTCAGTCTGTCAGTCTGTCAGTCTGTCAGTCTGTCAGTCTGTCAGTCTGTCAGTCTGTCAGTCTGTCAGTCTGTCAGTCTGTCAGTCTGTCAGTCTGTCAGTCTGTCAGTCTGTCAGTCTGTCAGTCTGTCAGTCTGTCAGTCTGTCAGTCTGTCTAAAACGTTTAACAATTATTGCATTAAGTTAGCTGAATGTAGAGTACTGAGCTATATTGTGTAATTACATTAAATCTTGAAACATATTATTAAAAAATTCTCTTCCATTATCCGTGTTTTGGTTTTTAGGAAGAATTTTAATTTAAAGAAAATCACCCACTTAACATTTATTTGAAGACCACGAACAGCTTGTAAAATAACATCCGTATTTAGATTCAACTTGATCAGCATTTGTAGAATTACTAAAGAACGAGATTTTTCTTACAAATTCTTCATGAAGTTCCTCAAGCATATTAAGGCATGTTCATAGTCGCCGATAAGCCCAGGTTTTACTAAACTAAAGTTTAGCATACATTTTGGCTCAATGAATTCAGACCGATTTTAGTTACAAATTGATGGTTTTATATTTTTATAAGATTATTACCTTATTATACTACATAAATAGCTTCAAAATTTTGAAATGACAAACTTCAAAAAATAGAATCAACGTCCGATAATTCAACTAAACCTAGGCTTAACTTAGACACAGTTTAAAAATGACTATAAATACGCGCCATTGTCTTTATAAATCCGTAAAAAAACAACATTATTTTAAATCTTATAATATCATATATTGATATTGGACATGCTTGTGATATCGTTTTTGACTTACATATATAAACTGAATGTAAGATTGATAGATAGTGGTTATAAAATCAAGATTATGCTGGTTTACAAAATTAATTAGGACAATAAACTATTAGAGTTGTCTGTCAGGTTAAAAGTTTTAGAATTTAAATGTTGGCTTAGTCTTATTTTACCTTAATTGTATTCATTTACAATTAAGTTTCTATATTTGTTTACCATATTTGAGGAATTTGAATAGTTTAATTAACCACGAGTGATGGTGGATTGTTTCAGCTTCCATAAATATTCTGCTGTAAGTTTTGAAAATGGGACAATACTGATGAAGTAATATGTGTTCTTGGTTACATCAAGGTTACACATAGTGCAATTCAGTGGTAACTAAACTCCCTTCCATTCAAATCCAGTAACCCACACGTGTTTTAAATATAAGACTTATAATTTCTCGTGAGTTTAAGTAATCGAAATAATTGGGTAAATCCGTGAAGGATAACTTGCAGTATTCGTCATGAAATAAAGATTGAAGAGCACGATCGGTAAATGACTTCCATAATTGTTCCTTAAGATTATCCAAAAGCACGTGATGAGCATTTTTTCATTCAAAGTTGCTGGCATTGACGATGAAATCTATTCCATTTTCTTAAAAAAGGCCTGACCATTAATAGGCCCAACAAATATTTTTTTGAAGTACTGCAACTGAGAGGATGCGGGGCAATCTATCAAGAGAAAGACTTAAAAATTTTCGTATGTATCCGAAATAAATGTTCAGTGTTTTAAGATATGCTTTCGACAGACCAGTTTAAATATATACTATATTTAAGTTGTAAGTAGATATTACGGCGAGATACTTGTATTGGTTTGTTATTTTAATTGCACCTTCACAAAAGTACCATCTTTCAGTGGTTGCTCTGCGACCTACATTCCTTAATATAACAAGTTTTGACTTGTGTAAATTTACTTCGAGGTTCCATTTTAGATAGTAAGTGTTAAGCTTATTGATAATAGATTGTAGCTTGGCGGGACTAAAAGTCATCCTTGTCTAACATCTTTGGTCGTGCTCCAGAAATTCGACGCATGCGTTTCGTCCCAGACCGCTGCAACTATACCATGATAAAGTAGTATAATAATTGAACTCATTTTCGTTTACATACCCAGCGCTGTCAGTTAATGAACCAGAGCTTGGCTGTTGATGTTGTCAAAAGCAGCCTTCAAATCTACAAACCACAGATTTTTTTCTCGCTTAGCTGTAGTTGAAGCAGGCATGAAAGATTGTAGATCTGATCAATTTGATAATATAGTTGTTTCGATACGCAGCTTGGTATTAGTTAAGTATGTTGTTATTGTCAATCCAGGTAGTTAGGCGGTTGAAGACCAAAATGGTGAATAACTTGTAAAAAGTATCTAAGAACGAAAGTCCTCGCTAGTTTTATACAATGTTTGCATCATCCTTTTTGAAAAGTGGGAAAATTATTGATTTCTTGAAAGAGGATGGTATCGTTTCAGTGTGAGAGAAGCGTGTACCCAGCTAATAAAATGGTTACTAGCATTTTTGTAGAATTCATAAGGTCCATTTATGCTCGGGGCTTTGTTATTCTTTGCAGAAGTTACAACCACATTGAATTCTTGCAATTAAAATGGGTTATCATGTTGAGCAATAAGAACTGAAGGGGCTTCTTGGATAAAAGCACCATTTTTGTACCATTATAATGGGCAGCAGTTTCAAAGAGGGACTTGAACTCGATAGCTGTGATTAGAGGTGCATTCCTCGTAGAATCACCACGAATTTCTGTCTACATATAGTCGTCAGCCGATTTAGTCATGTTTACCTTAATCTAATATGTCTGAGTGTACTAAATGCAAAAGCGCAATTACTGAAAATCTTATTGCTTGTGGTATTTGTGCTCATAAGTTTCATAATCAATGTGTTAACATTTCCGAAACGACCGTTGAAAATTGTGCAAATATTTTCTGGAAGTACAATGCATACATTGACATTCCTATTGCTGATTGCTTTAATAAAATGTGTGAGCTTTATACCTCCCTGCATGAGCTTCACCTAAGCAAAAGTGTGCCTTCATTTGAAGCAGTTGATGGGAACGTCTTATCTCAGCGGCAGACTAGATTACAATCTAAAATAAAAGATAAAGCCAATAATCCTGGAGTTACTGCATTATATGCCAAAAGTTTTAAGAAACCATAAAATGCACGACTGGATCGCACGAAATTGCTCTTATGTTCGATCACATCGTATGCAAAAGATTTCTTTTAAAAATCTAAATATATTTTTAAAGTCATTTTTAACTCAATTTTCTATATACATATACAAAATTTCATTAATTTTGTTCTGAAATACATTGGTATGACAATATACAATATATTTAATAATATAAACTGAAAAACAAGAGATTAAATCTGTTTAATTAAAGAAAAAATAATTCAAAATTCTGAAATAAATACTTAAACTAATTTGAGCTCAAAAAAAGTACGCCATTTTATTTCTTTGATAAATTTGAATTTATGAACAAATTTTGTTTAAATCTATGGAGCGGTCTTTGAGAAAAAAAGTTTTTTTTAGAAAACTTTTTGAAAATATTTTTAAAAAAATCAAAAACGCCGATTCATAAGGATTCAGAAAATACAAATAAATATAATTTTTGAAAAACATTTAATGAGCAGTTTTCGAATAATACATTTTTTAATTTTTTTCTTAAAAATATTGGTACGCAGTATAATTTGGGCAACCTAAACCTATATTTTTGTGAAATTTCGAAAGAATCGGTTAAGCCATTTATAAGATATTCAAAAGCAAAAAAAAACGGTCCTATGAAAAGTACCGTTTTTATACATTTTTCTATTTTTTTCAACTATATGATCGGTCGTAGCTAAAAACCCACACTGATTTTTTTTATCAAAATCGTTAGAGCCGTTTCCGAGAGAATAGGTTTGAACGTAACGGTTATATGGCAGGTACCGTTATTTTTTGAGCTAAAAAAAAAGACAGACTGACAGACTTACAGACTGACAGACTGATAGACTGACAGACTGTCAGTCTGTCAGTCTGTCAGTCTGTCAGTCTGTCAGTCTGTCAGTCTGTCAGTCTGTCAGTCTGTCAGTCTGTCAGTCTGTCAGTCTGTCAGTCTGTCAGTCTGTCAGTCTGTCAGTCTGTCAGTCTGTCAGTCTGTCAGTCTGTCAGTCTGTCAGTCTGTCAGTCTGTCAGTCTGTCAGTCTGTCAGTCTGTCAGTCTGTTAGTCTGTCAGTCTGTCAGTCTGTCAGTCTGTCAGTCTGTCAGTCTGTCAGTCTGTCAGTCTGTCAGTCTGTCAGTCTGTCAGTCTGTCAGTCTGTCAGTCTGTCAGTCTGTCAGTCTGTCAGTCTGTCAGTCTGTCAGTCTGTCAGTCTGTCAGTCTGTCAGTCTGTCAGTCTGTCAGTCTGTCAGTCTGTCAGTCTGTCAGTCTGTCAGTCTGTCAGTCTGTCAGTCTGTCAGTCTGTCAGTCTGTCAGTCTGTCAGTCTGTCAGTCTGTCAGTCTGTCAGTCTGTCAGTCTGTCAGTCTGTCAGTCTGTCAGTCTGTCAGTCTGTCAGTCTGTCAGTCTGTCAGTCTGTCAGTCTGTCAGTCTGTCAGTCTGTCAGTCTGTCAGTCTGTCAGTCTGTCAGTCTGTCAGTCTGTCAGTCTGTCAGTCTGTCAGTCTGTCAGTCTGTCAGTCTGTCAGTCTGTCAGTCTGTCAGTCTGTCAGTCTGTCAGTCTGTCAGTCTGTCAGTCTGTCAGTCTGTCAGTCTGTCAGTCTGTCAGTCTGTCAGTCTGTCAGTCTGTCAGTCTGTCAGTCTGTCAGTCTGTCAGTCTGTCAGTCTGTCAGTCTGTCAGTCTGTCAGTCTGTCAGTCTGTCAGTCTGTCAGTCTGTCAGTCTGTCAGTCTGTCAGTCTGTCAGTCTGTCAGTCTGTCAGTCTGTCAGTCTGTCAGTCTGTCAGTCTGTCAGTCTGTCAGTCTGTCAGTCTGTCAGTCTGTCAGTCTGTCAGTCTGTCAGTCTGTCAGTCTGTCAGTCTGTCAGTCTGTCAGTCTGTCAGTCTGTCAGTCTGTCAGTCTGTCAGTCTGTCAGTCTGTCAGTCTGTCAGTCTGTCAGTCTGTCAGTCTGTCAGTCTGTCAGTCTGTCAGTCTGTCAGTCTGTCAGTCTGTCAGTCTGTCAGTCTGTCAGTCTGTCAGTCTGTCAGTCTGTCAGTCTGTCAGTCTGTCAGTCTGTCAGTCTGTCAGTCTGTCAGTCTGTCAGTCTGTCAGTCTGTCAGTCTGTCAGTCTGTCAGTCTGTCAGTCTGTCAGTCTGTCAGTCTGTCAGTCTGTCAGTCTGTCAGTCTGTCAGTCTGTCAGTCTGTCAGTCTGTCAGTCTGTCAGTCTGTCAGTCTGTCAGTCTGTCAGTCTGTCAGTCTGTCAGTCTGTCAGTCTGTCAGTCTGTCAGTCTGTCAGTCTGTCAGTCTGTCAGTCTGTCAGCCTGTCAGCCTGTCAGTCTGTCAGTCTGTCAGTCTGTCAGTCTGTCAGTCTGTCAGTCTGTCAGTCTGTCAGTCTGTCAGTCTGTCAGTCTGTCAGTCTGTCAGTCTGTCAGTCTGTCAGTCTGTCAGTCTGTCAGTCTGTCAGTCTGTCAGTCTGTCAGTCTGTCAGTCTGTCAGTCTGTCAGTCTGTCAGTCTGTCAGTCTGTCAGTCTGTCAGTCTGTCAGTCTGTCAGTCTGTCAGTCTGTCAGTCTGTCAGTCTGTCAGTCTGTCAGTCTGTCAGTCTGTCAGTCTGTCAGTCTGTCAGTCTGTCAGTCTGTCTAAAACGTTCAACAATTATTGCATTAAGTTAGCTGAATGTAGAGTACTGAGCTATATTGTGTAATTACATTAAATCTTGAAACATATTATTAAAAAATTCTCTTCCATTATCCGTGTTTTGGTTTTTAGGAAGAATTTTAATTTAAAGAAAATCACCCACTTAACATTTATTTGAAGACCACGAACAGCTTGTAAAATAACATCCGTATTTAGATTCAACTTGATCAGCATTTGTAGAATTACTAAAGAACGAGATTTTTCTTACAAATTCTTCATGAAGTTCCTCAAGCATATTAAGGCATGTTCATAGTCGCCGATAAGCCCAGGTTTTACTAAACTAAAGTTTAGCATACATTTTGGCTCAATGAATTCAGACCGATTTTAGTTACAAATTGATGGTTTTATATTTTTATAAGATTATTACCTTATTATACTACATAAATAGCTTCAAAATTTTGAAATGACAAACTTCAAAAAATAGAATCAACGTCCGATAATTCAACTAAACCTAGGCTTAACTTAGACACAGTTTAAAAATGACTATAAATACGCGCCATTGTCTTTATAAATCCGTAAAAAAACAACATTATTTTAAATCTTATAATATAATATATTGATATTGGACATGCTTGTGATATCGTTTTTGACTTACATATATAAACTGAATGTAAGATTGATAGATAGTGGTTATAAAATCAAGATTATGCTGGTTTACAAAATTAATTAGGACAATAAACTATTAGAGTTGTCTGTCAGGTTAAAAGTTTTAGAATTTAAATGTTGGCTTAGTCTTATTTTACCTTAATTGTATTCATTTACAATTAAGTTTCTATATTTGTTTACCATATTTGAGGAATTTGAATAGTTTAATTAACCACGAGTGATGGTGGATTGTTTCAGCTTCCATAAATATTCTGCTGTAAGTTTTGAAAATGGGACAATACTGATGAAGTAATATGTGTTCTTGGTTACATCAAGGTTACACATAGTGCAATTCAGTGGTAACTAAACTCCCTTCCATTCAAATCCAGTAACCCACACGTGTTTTAAATATAAGACTTATAATTTCTCGTGAGTTTAAGTAATCGAAATAATTGGGTAAATCCGTGAAGGATAACTTGCAGTATTCGTCATGAAATAAAGATTGAAGAGCACGATCGGTAAATGACTTCCATAATTGTTCCTTAAGATTATCCAAAAGCACGTGATGAGCATTTTTTCATTCAAAGTTGCTGGCATTGACGATGAAATCTATTCCATTTTCTTAAAAAAGGCCTGACCATTAATAGGCCCAACAAATATTTTTTTGAAGTACTGCAACTGAGAGGATGCGGGGCAATCTATCAAGAGAAAGACTTAAAAATTTTCGTATGTATCCGAAATAAATGTTCAGTGTTTTAAGATATGCTTTCGACAGACCAGTTTAAATATATACTATATTTAAGTTGTAAGTAGATATTACGGCGAGATACTTGTATTGGTTTGTTATTTTAATTGCACCTTCACAAAAGTACCATCTTTCAGTGGTTGCTCTGCGACCTACATTCCTTAATATAACAAGTTTTGACTTGTGTAAATTTACTTCGAGGTTCCATTTTAGATAGTAAGTGTTAAGCTTATTGATAATAGATTGTAGCTTGGCGGGACTAAAAGTCATCCTTGTCTAACATCTTTGGTCGTGCTCCAGAAATTCGACGCATGCGTTTCGTCCCAGACCGCTGCAACTATACCATGATAAAGTAGTATAATAATTGAACTCATTTTCGTTTACATACCCAGCGCTGTCAGTTAATGAACCAGAGCTTGGCTGTTGATGTTGTCAAAAGCAGCCTTCAAATCTACAAACCACAGATTTTTTTCTCGCTTAGCTGTAGTTGAAGCAGGCATGAAAGATTGTAGATCTGATCAATTTGATAATATAGTTGTTTCGATACGCAGCTTGGTATTAGTTAAGTATGTTGTTATTGTCAATCCAGGTAGTTAGGCGGTTGAAGACCAAAATGGTGAATAACTTGTAAAAAGTATCTAAGAACGAAAGTCCTCGCTGGTTTTATACAATGTTTGCATCATCCTTTTTGAAAAGTGGGAAAATTATTGATTTCTTGAAAGAGGATGGTATCGTTTCAGTGTGAGAGAAGCGTGTACCCAGCTAATAAAATGGTTACTAGCATTTTTGTAGAATTCATAAGGTCCATTTATGCTCGGGGCTTTGTTATTCTTTGCAGAAGTTACAACCACATTGAATTCTTGCAATTAAAATGGGTTATCATGTTGAGCAATAAGAACTGAAGGGGCTTCTTGGATAAAAGCACCATTTTTGTACCATTATAATGGGCAGCAGTTTCAAAGAGGGACTTGAACTCGATAGCTGTGATTAGAGGTGCATTCCTCGTAGAATCACCACGAATTTCTGTCTACATATAGTCGTCAGCCGATTTAGTTATGTTTACCTTAATCTAATATGTCTGAGTGTACTAAATGCAAAAGCGCAATTACTGAAAATCTTATTGCTTGTGGTATTTGTGCTCATAAGTTTCATAATCAATGTGTTAACATTTCCGAAACGACCGTTGAAAATTGTGCAAATATTTTCTGGAAGTACAATGCATACATTGACATTCCTATTGCTGATTGCTTTAATAAAATGTGTGAGCTTTATACCTCCCTGCATGAGCTTCACCTAAGCAAAAGTCTGCCTTCATTTGAAGCAGTTGATGGGGACGTCTTATCTCAGCGGCAGACTAGATTACAATCTAAAATAAAAGATAAAGCCAATAATCCTGGAGTTACTGCATTATATGCCAAAAGTTTTAAGAAACCATAAAATGCACGACTGGATCGCACGAAATTGCTCTTATGTTCGATCACATCGTATGCAAAAGATTTCTTTTAAAAATCTAAATATATTTTTAAAGTCATTTTTAACTCAATTTTCTATATACATATACAAAATTTCATTAATTTTGTTCTGAAATACATTGGTATGACAATATACAACATATTTAATAATATAAACTGAAAAACAAGAGATTAAATCTGTTTAATTAAAGAAAAAATAATTCAAAATTCTGAAATAAATACTTAAACTAATTTGAGCTCAAAAAAAGTACGCCATTTTATTTCTTTGATAAATTTGAATTTATGAACAAATTTTGTTTAAATCTATGGAGCGGTCTTTGAGAAAAAAAGTTTTTTTTAGAAAACTTTTTGAAAATATTTTTAAAAAAATCAAAAACGCCGATTCATAAGGATTCAGAAAATACAAATAAATATAATTTTTGAAAAACATTTAATGAGCAGTTTTCGAATAATACATTTTTTAATTTTTTTCTTAAAAATATTGGTACGCACTATAATTTGGGCAACCTAAACCTATATTTTTGTGAAATTTCGAAAGAATCGGTTAAGCCATTTATAAGATATTCAAAAGCAAAAAAAACGGTCCTATGAAAAGTACCGTTTTTATACATTTTTCTATTTTTTTCAACTATATGATCGGTCGTAGCTAAAAACCCACACTGATTTTTTTTATCAAAATCGTTAGAGCCGTTTCCGAGAGAATAGGTTTGAACGTAACGGTTATATGGCAGGTACCGTTATTTTTTGAGCTAAAAAAAAAGACAGACTGACAGACTGACAGACTGACAGACTGACAGACTGATAGACTGACAGACTGACAGACTGTCAGTCTGTCAGTCTGTCAGTCTGTCAGTCTGTCAGTCTGTCAGTCTGTCAGTCTGTCAGTCTGTCAGTCTGTCAGTCTGTCAGTCTGTCAGTCTGTCAGTCTGTCAGTCTGTCAGTCTGTCAGTCTGTCAGTCTGTCAGTCTGTCAGTCTGTCAGTCTGTCAGTCTGTCAGTCTGTCAGTCTGTCAGTCTGTCAGTCTGTCAGTCTGTCAGTCTGTCAGTCTGTCTTTTTTTTTAGCTCAAAAAATAACGGTACCTGCCATATAACCGTTAC